>JAHKKF010525048.1:1257-16523 GCA_019740295.1 Labeo calbasu | reverse complement strand
CGATTTTGAAGTTGAGGGAGAACATGAGATGGGAGTTTTTCGACATACCCTAACTGTCATGAACCGGAACAAAAACAGTCCAGGCAAAGCAAGACAAGCGTTTGGCATTAACAAGTATATAAATTGTATTATTTTTATGAAAATAACTGATCGTTATGCTAGATAAGACCCTTCTTTCTCGGCTGGGATTGTTTACAACTGCATTTGGGATCGTTTGAAGCCGCATTTAAACTGCATTTTGGAAGTTCAAAATCGGGGCACCACATCAGTACATTATATGGAGAAAAATGCTGAAATGTTTTCCTCGAAAAACATAATTTCTTTACGACTGAAGAAAACAAGACATGAACATCGTGGATGACAAGGGGGTGAGTAAATTATTTGTAAATTGTTATTCTGGAAGTGGACTTCTCCTTTAATGATCCAAATTGCTTGAAGTAGTCATAAACAAGACACAGATCATGTCATCAAATTTTAGTGGTTGCACATAAAAAAAACATAACAATACATAAAAATTATGGAGAATTATGTCATATTAAGGTCAATGTCTTTGAGTGGATTTTCTAAAAGGACTCCTATTAAAGGGATAGTTCAGCCAAAAATGCAAATTTTGTCATTAATTACTCATCCTCATGTCGTTCCAAATCCGTAAGACTTTTGTTCATCTTCATAACAAAAATAACAAAATTTTTGATGAAATCCAAGAGCTTTCTGACCCCGCATAGACAGCAAGGCATCTACCCAGATTTTTGATGTCTTTGAACACAAAATATTATCTCTTAGCTTTATAAAAATAAGGTTTAACCACTGGTGTCGCATGAACTATTTTAACGATGTCCTTATTAACTTTTCGGGCTTTGAATGTGTCAGTTGCATTGCTGTCTATGCAGGGTCAGAAAGCACTTGGATTTTTTTTTTAAATAAAAAATATCTTAATTTGTGTTCTGAAGATGAACAAAGGTCTTACAGGTTTGGAACGACATGAGGGCGAGTAATTAATGATAGAATTTTCATTTTTGGGTGAACTATCCCTTTAAGTCTAACTACTATTGAACGCTTTTAATATATGGTCACACTAAACTTTGGGCATGGGAAATTATTATACAGCACTTCGTTTTAAAATAATTTTAATAATAATAATTTATAAGCTATCATCAGAATAAAACTGTTTTCTCAGAGGAGAAAAAAATAGAATAATCTACTGTATTACTGCATAACTACTATAGTCTACTGTGACCGCACCTTTAGTTAAAAATTTCTAAATATAATTTTTGCATTGTATAATTATGATGCCAGAAGGGCAAAACATAAAAGCATTAAAAATGTAAAATCATAAAGGTGTGTTTTGCGGTAGTGCTTGTTCATGAGTCTCTATTGTGTTTTGAATTAAGAATGTCTGCTCAATAGATAGTAATCACTGGCATCTGAAAATTACTGTCATTAACAGACATTACCAACACAATGTGACGGCTGCAACCGATACCCATGTGACACAGCAGATGCCCCGCCCCTTTCTGCCGCTGTATCCATGGCCACCGCTGGCATCATCGTCTTCCTCTTCTTCCTCTGCATCTCGGCCCCCCTCACCACGATGGCAGCAGCAGTAGTGGATGAGGAAAGACAGAACGACAAGTAACGAGAGGACGAGAGCAATGGCGGAGAAGCTAGAAAGGACCAGGAGAGTCTGTGGAAAGAGAGAATGGAAAATGAGTAAGAAAAGACAAGCAAGCACTCAAAACTATTACTTTTAATATTACATTTACATGTTACTGAGTATTAGCTAGTCTAGCACATGACATCAGGTTTTAGATGATGTCGTTGGTCTAAAAAACAATAAGTAATGGTTTTGAAATCATGTATTCAAGAGCAACCCAAACAGAAATGTAAACAGATATTGCCATACATATTACCTTTAACGCGATATATGACTTTGTCATACATTCATTCTTTGGGTAGATGAAGATATATAACATATATAAACTCCTCATAGTAACATTTGTTACATATCTTAATAATATTATTATATTACATTATATTATAATATTATATTATATGGTATTGTATGTAGCAACTACACTACTAGTCAAATGTTTTTGAACAGTAAGATGTTTAATTTTTTCAAAGAAGTCTTTTCTGCTCACCAAGTCTGCATTTACTTGATTCAACATACAGCAAACAATAAAATTGAAATATTTTTACTATTTAAAATAAATGATTTTTATTTGAATATATTTTAAAATGTAATTTATTCCTGTGATTTCCAGTCACATGATCCTTCAGAAATCATTCTAATATTCTGATTTGCTACTAAAAAAATAAAAATAAAATAATAATAATAATTATTATTATTATTAATGTTGAAAACAGCGGAGTGGACTTTTTCAGGTTTCTTTGATTGTTCAGAAGAACAGCATTTATCTGAAATAGAAATCTTTTGTAACATTACAAATGTCCTAATCATCACTTTTGATTAATTTAAAGCATCCTTGAAGTATTAATTTCTATCATAATGATGCTGAAAATTTAACTTTGATCACAGGAATAAATTACATTTTAAAATATGTTCAAATAGAAAACAGTTATTTTAAAACAGTAAAAATATTTCAAAATTGAGAGCAAAATGGAGGCTTGGTGAGCAATAGACACTTCTTTTAAAAAATATTAAAAATTTGACTGTTCAAAAACTTTTGACTGGTAGTATGTCAACAATATATATATTTTTTAATTTATACAACTTTATTGAAACAACATATATACAAATATCTGTTTTCGTATTTTTTTTTAAATACATGTATATCTTTTGTAGTTACCTAAATGATATCAACATGTCAGGTTTTTACATACATCAACATACATTATATGGGCTAGACTATATACAGTATGTTAACATATGAAATGTTCCAATTTTCGATTGGAAGTAAGTTTTATATGCTATATATTTCATATGGAAATTTAATATATGTACATTACATTGCATATGGGAATTTCTGAGCGAAAATTATTTCAAAGAAAATCCTACAATAAATTGTTTTCATTGTAAAAATGAGCCCAGAATAAACATACTGCATAGCTGCATACCATTCAAGCACACACATGTATTGTATAGAAAGCAGTGTGACATAAAATGGAGGATGTCTCTTTAATCTTATTGGCTAATACAGCATGGATGCTCCACTCAAAGAGAGAGAAAGAGGAAGTGTAATTAAAGCTTTCCGTTGGATTCAAACACATACTGTGCATTCAGGTTTCAAATACTATACATCTTCAAACTGATCTCAATCCATCTTCTTCAGTTTCTCTCTCTCTCATTTTCTTTTCCCCGTGGTTTCTCTCCATGCTTTCTCTTCCGCTCACTCATCCCTCAGTGTTCTCCCCCTTTCTTTCTTTTTATCCACGCCACTGGATCTCTATTAATAATCTGTGACCTACTTAAATACATTCACTGCTTTCCCCTCTGATTCTCTCTCTTGTTTTTCATCTCTCGGTCCCTCTCCTCTTCGTGATTTCCCCTCTCTTCCCAATGCCCACTAATATCCACTCTTCCGTTTCTCCTCTCTCTCACAGTCTGTTATTTCCTAGCACATCTTGCTCTTATCATCTGTGTCTTATCCTGTAAACCCATTCAGGCATCCAGCATAATCTGGCTTTGTCTCTTCCAACTTTATCATTTTGTGGTAAAGCTATTTCTTTTTCTAAGAGTAACTTCACAACAGCTGTTTAATTTCTGCTTTGCTAGCATCATTAAATGGTACTGAACAAAACAGAGTGCAAAAGTTGGGTTCCAGAAGTAAAAATCCCATTACTTTTCTTCAGAGAACACTGAGTTTAGTGCTAAATTAAAGACCATGAGCGAATATGCTGTTTATCAATGATTAACACTTCTTTTGAAGTTATTTTGTCTTAATTTAGAACAAAATCATGTTTTCAGTGCAATTCCTGGAGAAGAAATAAACTAACCATGATCCTGCAGAGAAATATCCACCAATCAGAATGGCAAACAACTGATGCTTTGCAGTGATTGGCCACTTCCATGAAGCACTGCAAATGATGTAATTGAGACAGTCTCCCTACACTTGTAATCTTGTTATTTTGTAATAATAGTTAACTATATTGTTTCTATACTTACTATGGCTGTCAAACCATTAATCACGATTAATCGCATAGAAAATAAAAGAGTTTGCCTAATATATGTGTGTATACTGTGTGTAATTATTATGTTTATATAAATACACACAAATCAATGTATATATTTAAGAGAAATATGTTACGTACAAAATATTTTTATTTATATATAATATAAATTATATAAAAATTATAATAAATACATATACTTGTTAATATTTCTTAAATATATACATGAATGTGTTTGTATTTATATATACATAATAATTACACACAGTACACACACATATATTATGCAAACTTTTATTTTGTATGCGATTAATCGTTAATAATCATTTTACAGCCCTAATACTTACATACTTAAAGGAGAACTCCGCTTACAGAACAACAATTTACAAATAATTTACTCACCCCCTTGTCATCCAAGATGTTCGTATCTTTCTTTCTTCAGTCGTAAAGAAATTATGTTTTTTGAGGAAAACATTTCAGGATTTTTCTCCATATAATGGACTGATATGGTGCCCTGATTTTGAACTTTCAAAATGCAGTTTAAATGCGGCTTCAAACGATCCCAAATGTGGTTGAAAACGATCTCAGCTGAGAAAAACGGTCTTATCTAGCAAAACGATTGGTTATTTTCATAAAAAGAATACAATTTATATACTTTTTAATGCCAAATGCTTGTCTTGTCTTGCTTGGACTGTTTTTTTTCAGTTCATGACAATTAGGGTATTTCGAAAAACTCCCATCTCATGTTCTCCCTCAACTTCAAAAGTTCAAAATCGGATTATATGGAGAAAAATGCAGAAATGTTTTCCTCAAAAAACATAATTTCTTCACGACTGAAGAAAGAAAGACAGGAGCATCTTGGATGACAAGAGGTTGAGTACATTATATGTGAATCTTTGTTTTGGAAGTTGACTTCTCCTTTAAGCCTTAAAGGGATAGTTCACCCAAAAATGAAAATTACTTTAAGTAAAAATACTGGATAATGGCAGAAAGCGAGTTCCAGGAGAGAAGAAAGCTCTCGGATTTCATCAAAATTATCTTCATTTGTGTTCTAAAGATGAACAAAGGTCTTACGAGTTTGTAACAACATGAGGATGAGTAATAAATGACAGAATTTGCATTTTTGGGTGAACTATCCCTTTAAGCCACGGTCACTACATCATAGTTCCTGTCATAATGTGCTGAACATTTATAGTTATATCTTTAGTCAATATCTTACTGATGCAGAAACATACACTAATATATCTTTCTCGTAATGGAGTTATCATTTTTTGCCTCAGTACATCATGCTTTTAGTCTCTGATACAGCAAGTCTACGGTTTTTTAGCCACTGAACATTACAGATTGTGAGATACAAACTCAATTTTGAGTCAATATATCTTTAAACTGCAGACAGAAAAGTGCTTTTAATGGTTTTGACTTCAGTTTAGTCTCTCGGAGAGTCTGAGTTAGAGTATAAGAGTGTTGAGTGAAAGTATATTGTGCAAGTCAATGCAAAAATATTTCTGACAGCAAGAAAAAAGACGTTTCAGGCTGTTCATACACTACAGTGCATATATGTGATATAATTTAGACAAAATGAGAGGGTGCACACAAAGGAGAGAAAATAGAGAATGAGACAGAAATAAATGTGTCGCTCCAAATGATGAGCGCACCCACCACCAGCTGTCAGGTGTGAAAATTGTTTCTGAGAGTGAGAAACAAGGAAAGGGCAGGGGAGAAGTGAGCGGGAATGAGAGAGAAGGTTACCTGCTGGTACTCCCAGCTGTCTGGAGTGAAAACGCTGTCTCGGGTCTGCAGGGTCAAGTCCAGGCGAGGAATGGCGTGGCATAGCCGTACCCATAGCGATGGGGTATAGTTGGGGACAGTTGCTATGGCTGCCATGACTGCTGTAAACCGCCTCTGTCTTTCTCAAGTATCTGAAATGGTTGAGAAACATGTAATTATGAAGAGAACACACCATGATGGACACCCAAGACAACCAAAGTACTTGCTATTTAATTTCAATCAAAAGATGTATTATTCATCCATTTTTACTTTAATACAAACATGTATCTTAGTTTTTTTTTTTTGGAAATGTGACAATCACATATCTCACAGAGATATCGCACTGACATCAGAGTAATATGGAAGCCCGTTTCCACCACTGAATACATTTTAAAAAACGGTAAAGGTAAAAAGATAATCTCACAGTTCTGACTTTTTTTCCCATAATTGCAAGTTTACATCTTGCAACACTGACTACAAATCTGCAATTCAGCCTTTTTTTATGAACTTGCAATTGTGAGTTATAAAGTCAAAAATGCAAGATATAAACTAGCAATTCTGAGAAAAAAAGTCACAATTCTGATAAATAAACTAAATTCTAAAAAAAGTCTTGATTTAATTGAATTGCCTGTTTATATTTCACAGTTATGACCTTATAACAATTGCAAGTTTATATCTCACAATTTTTTTCTCAGAATTGTGAGTTTATATCACAAGTCTGACTTCAGAACACACAACTGCAACTTATTAAGTCAGAATTGTAAGATATAAACTCACAATTCTGAGAAAATATCAGTCTTTTTTCCCCTCAGAACTGGACTTTATAACTTACAATTGCAAGTTTATATCTCACAATTCTAAGAAAAAAGTCAGAATTTCAAATAAAAAATTGCAATTGTGAGAACTAAGTCAGACTTGCGAGATATAAACATAGATCTGAGAAAAAAGAATTGTACGTTTATAACTCGCAATTGCTAGTTCATATCACACAATTCTGAGAAAAAAGTGAGCGAGTTAATAATTTTATTGAGTTATATTTTTCTGTAACTAATTAATTGAATTAACGTGTTTAACTGACAGCCGTAATATATAGCAAAATCTAGTTTATACACAATTTGGAGAAAAAAAGTGAGTTGAAGTCCATTTTCAGAACAAAAATTGACAGATAATGTACTCACCCCCATGTCGTCCAAGATGTTCATGTCTTTTTTTCTTCAACCGTAAAGAAATTATGTTTTTTGAGTTAAACATTTCAGAATTTTTCTCCATATAATGGACTGATATGGTGCCCCGAGTTTGAACTTCCAAAATGCAGTTTAAATGCAGCTTCAAACGATCCCAAAAGCGGTTGTAAACAATCCCAGCCGATAAAGAAGGGTCTTATATAGCGAAACAATCGGTTATTTTCATTTTTAAAAAAATACAATTTAAATACTTTTTAATCTTTAAACATTTGTCTTTTGCTGCTCTGCCTGAACTCTGTGTATTCTGGCTCAAGACAGTTAGGGTACGTCAAAAAACTCATATTTTCTCCCTCAACTTCAAAAATCATTTCAAAATCATCCTACATTGCTGCAGAAGTACCGACCCAGTCTTTGCAAAGTGAACATGCAAAGATCATCAAACAGCCTCAACAAAAAAGGTAGAACAGCGATATAGGATGATTTTCAAGTTGAGGGAGAATATGAGATGGGAATTTTTCGACATACCCTAACTGTCATGAACCGGAAAAAACAGTTCAGGCAGATTAAGACAAGACGAGCGTTTTACATTAAAAAGTATAGAAATTGTATTATTTTTATGAAAATGACCGTTCATTTTGCTAGATAAGACCCTTCTTCCTCAGCTGGGATCGTTTACAACCGTATTTGGGATCATTTGAAGCTCAAAATTGGGGCACCATATCAGTCCATAATATGGAGGAAAAATGCAGAAATGTTTTCCTCAAAAAACATAATTTCTTTATGGCTGAAGAACGAAAGACATGAACATCTCGGATGACAAGGGGTTAGTATGTTACCTGTCAATTTTTGTTCTGGAAGTGGACTTCTCCTTCAATAATTTTATCTTGTTATATTTTTCCGTAACTAATTAATTAAATTAACTTGTTTAACTGACAGCCGTAATATATACATTCATAGATCATAGCATTTAAAGTTTTTGTGTCCAAGACCAAGATTAAGAAATACATCCTCTATAATCATATAAATACATTATAAAAAACAAATGATTATAAAAAAGCTACAAAAATAAACCATTCCCAAATGTACTGTGTAAAACTTATTTTATTATATATTATATTATATTATATTATATTATATTATATTATATTATATTATATTATATATTGCTTCAATTTTAATTTAATCACATATCAACATATATTAAATATTTTGATGTCAAAAAAAGGAGGAAAAAATGATTTCAGCCCCCAAAAACAAACACGTGAAAGAGGGAATAGAATGTAGTGGAAAATGGAGAAAAACATGCAGAAAAAACAAAAGAAACAAGGAATAGATTTAAAGTAGGTTAAGTAGAGAGGCACACACAAACATTTTCATTACCAGGACTGAGGTCTGCTGGGAACACAACATGGATTAAGTGATTAGATCATCAATGTTAAGAGAAGAGGTTTCTAAGATAGCCAGACACTGAGCAACCATTAGATCTCATGAGGATGCATTTAAAAAATCATTCTGGAGTTTTGGGGGACTACACACTCCAAAATCATGCATCATCAGTAATATCACAATTGTTTAATGACACATACTAAATAATTATGACCTCATCTGGGGATATACATTCTAAAATCTTCATGTCCTCAGGATGGGACTCATTATGACATCATCAGGCTATACATTTGATTTTAACTATGAGATCATGATCCTACATCATTGCATCAGAGTCTTTATATACAAATTACAGTAATAACTCATAGAACCAATGTTCCTTAATTACTTCATGGAAACCATATGGGATACATTCCAATAAGTTTATAACCAAATTTGATATTTTATAATCAAATGTAATGCACTGTAATACCATTATAACTTCAACATGGATACTGCACATTGTGAAGCTATCATGATCTTATTAGAGTTAATGCTTTTTCCGACATCACTATACATCGTAAGTTATGACTGACTGTGAGTTATAGTCAAAAAAGATTTGACTATAATTTATTGAACTGGTACAGCCACATTCTTTGTGTATTTTCTGCACCACTATTTGCATAAAACAGACACAATGTGTAAATAATAATTTGGTTTCAAATAAAGTCTATCAAAAACCACTCCCTGTCATGCACTGGCACTGGCCTAGAGCACTGGCTCACGTTTCATTTCTAAGATCTGGCTGTGTCATCTGACCACTTAATCCTGCCAAAATAGTTAACATCTCACATCACTAAATTAACAAGAAACTGCAGGCTCCGTCACAAATAACCCTTACAATAGTGTCTGATGTGTTTCATTTATAATGATGCCTAAGGGCTATTCATTTACTGTTAGAGCACATAACCAGCATGCAGCAGGTCAAGACAATAAGCTGGTGAATTGTGGTACAGTTGGTGCCGTATTATCAAACTAAGTGTCCTCTTCGCAAATACAAATGGGAATAAAAGCCAAATTAATGTGTTAAAACAGTTAAACATGCAGACCGTGACTCAGACTGGAACGCTACAGCACATCTGAACATGATGCATTCTGTCAGCTTGTTATAAGGATGGCTCGCATTGCATAACGTAACGGCAATAATGTGAGTTTGGAAATGGAGCAAGGAAGAAAAATGTGCAGAACAATAGAGGGACAAAACATTTTCCTTTTTTTTCGATTCTGGCTCTGAATGCTTAACATCATCTATCCAGTTCCTTAGCTTCACTATAATTATCCACAACAGAAGTATGCAAAATGCAAAAACAAAAATGGTTTCCAGGATTACTAATGATGTCATCAAGAGGGATTAGATTTTTTGGAATTGCCACTTTATGAGGAAACATTCATCTGTGGCTTGGTTCATGAGCAATAAACTATTAAAAAAAGAATTTTTCGCATAGTGACAAGAGTATGATAATGACATATTATTATCTCTGTCTTAAAATGGTCATATTTCCTTGTAGGGCTGCAACGATTTCTCGATTCTATCTGAGTATTTGAAAAATTCTTCAATTGCATTTTGCCTGTGTTGAGTAATCTACAAAATACGGGAAGTTGTGTATTCCACATATTAAACCCATTTAAAAATCATAATAAGGCATAATGCTATTAAGAATTCACAAATGCTACGATTCAATTAATAAATAAATGCAATGCAGATTTAATATAAACACATCATTATCTTTCTCAATATGCTAACTGTTCATCGTGATTTCAAAATTAAAGTTTAAACCCTCACTCTGAGTTTACACGTTTTGATGTCCTCATATTTAAGAAATTACAGTGGCTGTAGCTTTTTTAACACAAAGAAATGGCCAAATATTAAAGATTAAGTGGACATTTGAATTATGTTTTTGAGTCAATATTGTGTGAGACTGCCCTCTGCAGGCATTTGTTATAATGCATAATGTACATTAGCTCTATTGTTTATACATTATGGATTTTAACAGTTTTGTTTAATAAAATTAATTCAGTATGATTACTTGCTTTTGATACTTTATTTGAACTGATTGTTATTGCCTCACTGCTATTATATATGTATTTTAAGCCATTTTAACTATTGTTCACTTGGTCTATTTTATTACTACAAAAAAAATTATCCGATTACTCGATTAATTAGAGTAATCAACAGATTACTTAATTACCAAAAAAACTGTTAGTTACAGCCCTATTTCCTAGAAATATATATATATATATATATATTTTTTTTTTACAATAACATCTAGGGTTTCCAAATTCTGAATTTATGAACTCAGTGTTGTTAATTCACCAGCTTGATATAATAAAGAAAATAAACTGATCATTGGTCACTAGGACTGAACTGTGCTAAAATTAAATACTACAGTAAATAAATAAACCTCCAATTATAAAGCCAATCCCAGATAGCACACGTACGTCTGCAAGATGTCTGTTAAAGATCATTTGATCTGGAAAGCATCTGCTGTGTACAGACATCTGACAGACGTCTGTAAGATGTCAGTTTTACATACATTCTAAATCATCATCTAATAGACGTCTATTTGACATCTGATAGGAAACGTCCTGTAGACGTATTGCAGATGAGCAAACACTCTAAAAAATGTAAACGTCTTGCAGATGTAAATGCAGAAATTAAATAGACATCTCCAAGATGTACGTGTGCTATTAGGGTAATAACCTTCATGAATATGCAAAGCCTGAAATGCCTGGTGAAAGTCATAAATCTGAAATCATTGTCCAATAAAAGACCAATGTTGAGGGTGTGATATAGTTGGTCATACAGCAATTAAAAAGGGCAATTATAATAAATAATAATACATTGTTGAAATAAACAGACTGCTCTTAAGCGACTAAAACTTTATACACATCTGAGAATTACAGAATTACTTATATGTCAATATCAAAACCACACCATTGATAAAGCCATATAGTATACGCTTGATTTTCAGTGCTGCTGTTGTTCAGAGCAGATATGGTACAAAAAGTTCATAAAGGTCACTAGGGGCCATTGTTTGTTTTTGTATTTAATGTCAATGACTGAAGGAGCTCATTATGAAGGCATTCATAAATATATAATCGTTCACACAACAGAACTGATGTTAATCTAATAGATGTCAATGAAACCTTCAGAATTACTCGAAAACAAAATAGGACAGAACTGATTGCTGATTGCACTTGTGTGAGTTGACCCAGTGCGAGACTAATCGATCTCATTCTCTCTGGCTGACTTACATACTTGTTTATGGCAATCATATCCAGCCATACTCACAGCGCTTTGTCTTGGCGTTTGGACACACTATACGAGGATCTTTCGTTTGAATTGCCTCGCTTAATGAATTAACCGTCATACGTTTAGCACACAGACCAATTGACACGGCAAATGAACCGCACAGTAGGCTATAAAATGTTAAATGGCACATTTTAAAACGGTTGCCCACCTTAATTTGCAGCAGCCTAATGTGGGTGCTTCCACGTCTCTCACGCTCGTGTGAATTTGTTTGCGATTAGATGCGTTTACTGAAACCGCTGACCGTTAAAACGGTTCGCATCCTGAGTGATGAGGTCGGTTGTATAGAGGAGAAAACTACAGTATTTTCAGTTCCAATATGTGCCCGGTCTTTGTGCTCGCTGATGGATGATGGGAAACAGGTCTTCAGAGAGAGGCGAGAATCCCTGAGGGATGTTTTAAGAGAGGAATGACTTCAAATCCCGACGCCTATCCGTCAGTTTCACTCTTTGTATGAAATCCGCTGAGAACTTGAATCATCGTCCACAGTTGTGCTAAAAGACGCCTAGAGTCATTAAAAAAGGAAAAACTTCCGAAATTAATTGTTCACAGTCTGAATTCGTGTAAAAAAAAAAATCCACAACTATGTCGTCGATGCCGTTCCCACACAAAATAAATGTTCAGTCTGGAGAAATAGCAAATCCATAACATCCAGGGCAAATGAAATCCTTCCAGTGCACTGTGTTTGTTTAAAATACTAACAACTACAGCTAACAAAAAAGGCTATATATTGTTGGGATACTTAAAACCGTTATATTTATATTAAATGTCCCATTTTTTAACAAATCACAGTATAATTTAAATAAGTGAATGACAGATTAAAATTGGTGTGGTCCTGAGGGTCCCAATGATCAGGACTGAACTTGGCTCTCCCTCCCTTTCTCTCTTTCTCTCTCTCTCCCTCTCTCACTGTGGGTGTTTGTGTGCAAGAGACAAAAAGGGATGGAGGGATTTACACATGTACTGTATTTAGACAGAGTGCATGACAACACACAATGACAGGGATTGAAAGAAAGGTGATTAATTGTGAGAAAACTCACATGCGTTTCACATACAAGTAAAAAAAGGCACGTCACGAGGTTTTTCAAATGTAATCCTTGCAGTTTTGCCTAAAATCTTAGGGAATTCCCATAAATGCTTATTATGATTATTTAGTGCAAATAAAGTAGGTGATGGGTGGTGAAAGAAAGGATTGAAGGGATGCTAGACTCTCGGTGGCCCGGGAGGTTTAACCAAGATAGGGGGATTAAAAAAAAAATACAATGAAAACAACAGAACGAGCGAGGGATGGAGAGATGGGTATTTGTGTGCCAAGGGAGTATGGGGTGGGGGGGATATGAATGCATGAGAGAGGGAGGGTGGTGTTGGTTTTTCTGTGTCACTGAAAGAGAAAGCGAGTGAGGATGGGGGAAGGGAGCTCGATGGAGATGCACAGGAGGGAGGAATGGAGTGAAAGAGACTGCACGAGCATTCATATATGTATAGTGTGCATGTATCCAGGAGGAAAGAGAAAATTATATTATGTATGCAAGACTTCCTTGCTCACATCTCAGACAGAGCTGCTACTGTTCCACACGCATTCAAAAGATAAATACGCATAAAGCGAGTAATTTCGTTTGATTTAATTTTATAGGTCTCAAGACTTTCCAGGGGCTAAATGTACAGCTGTTCATGTTTGTTTGATGTTGAATAATTGAGAGCTTGTGCTATAAAAACACAGCTGAAATACATGATAAATTACTTATTTATATGCAGTCCACTTTTAGTAAAAAAAAAAAAAAAAAAAACAAGTTAACACTCACCCTTACATCCAATTTGATAAGTGTTTCAAGAATACTGCCTTGTTCCGAGTCACTTAGCAACATCTTAAAATGAATGACTGAACAGGAAGTAAAGAAATTGCCAGGTACATTTAAGGTGAATGTTGCTTTTACCTAACCGAGAGCAAGTAAATGCATACATAACCTAAACTAAAAGGCCTTGTTATTAAAATTAAAATTAAACTAACCTGAAAAAATATATACTAAAATAAAATAAAACTTAAATAAATCAAAATAATACAATAATGTAAACTTTGAATGTCAAAGCTCTTTGTTTGTGAAGAGAGAATATAAAGATATGAAATAAAATAGTGTTTCTCACTGCAAAAGAGACAATATAGAAATGACTGTAAACCTTTTTAAAATGCTTAAATGTATTACTTTTTTTATTACAGATGCAAGCAAGAATCAGAGCAACTGAAGAAATGAGTAGTTAAAGCCATTTTAAGGTGATTTTAGTCAAAATGGCTGAAAAAAAATCAAAAATACAAGACTTATTACTTATGACCAATAGGTGGCATTGCTACCAAATTGATGTTGTGTGATTGGTGTGAGGTGACGATGGCACACACAAAGTTTGGTGTCAATATGTCAAAGCTTTGCAGAGATACAGCCTCAGATGTAGTCTGGCATCATGCCTCAACTTTACTGCGGTGCTATAAAAAAGCGGTTTTGTCTATCAACACGAAATCCACAACTGTTTTGATTTTGGTGAAAATGGTCTAGGAGGAGTTTGAAAAAGTAGATTTTCAACATAAATCAAAATGACGGACAGAAAGTTCGGCCAATTATGGCAAAACTAGCATATATGTTCTCTGTATGACCCAAGGAATATTTTGAGACCAGTTTGATTACAATAGGCTAATGTAATGAATCATTTTTAAAAATGTCATAGGCAGTATTTAGTAGATTGCGAAAGAATGGTTATCAGTTCTACACACAGAAATATATAAATTCTACATTTATTTAAAAAAAAAAAAAAAAAACCTTCACTGGTATCGGATCGCTATCGGTATCGGCCAGTATCAAACCCTAGGTATCGGAATTGGTATCGGAGGCAAAAAAAAGATGGATTGGAGCATCGCTAATTTTCGGTAAATGAGTGATCTACGGAATCTCCCAGTTCTTGTGTGTTTGTTGTAAGTGTGGTTGCACCGTCATCCTGCTCGTCAGAAAATTCAGTCGCTTGCTCTTGGTCATTTGAAACATGTGCCGTGTTGGTGGACTCTTCATGTTGTCCAGTTTCAGTTAAATTGTCTGAGAATTGAATAATTCCAATACATTAAAATTAAGATAAACTATATTATATTAAATTCATACAATAATATAAATTATTAATAAGTTCATATTGAAACATTAAATTAAACACAACTCATACACATTACTCAAAAACATATTTGTGACCCTGGACCACAAAACCAGTCTTAAGTCGCTGGGGTATATTTGTAGCAATAGCCAAAAACACATTGTATGGGTCAAAATTATAGATTTTTCTTTTATGCCAAAAAACATTAGGAAATGAAGTAAAGATCATGTTCCATGGAGATATTTAGTAAAATTCCTACTGTAAATATATCAGAACTTAATTTTTGATTACTAATATGCATTGCTAAGAACTTCATTTGGAAA
>JAHKKF010525041.1:2327-12663 GCA_019740295.1 Labeo calbasu | reverse complement strand
AATTTAATTTAATTTAATTTAATTTAATTTAATTTAATTTAATTTAATTTAATTTAATTTAATTTAATTTAATTTAATTTAATTTAATTTTTTGGATGAGTTGACCAGTGGAATCTATCAATAAGTGTCAAGGACATCAAAGGTAAAATAAGAATTATTCTTATTATTGTTGTTGTTGTTGTTGTTGTTATAATAATAATAATATTTTTTATTTTATTTTATTTTATTTTATTTTATTTTATTTTATTTTATTTTATTTTATTTTATTTTATTTTATTTTATTATTTTTTGGATGAGTTAACCAGTGAAATCTACAACTAAGTGTGAAGGACTTAAAACGTAAAATATGAATTAGTATTATTATTGTTGTTTTTGTTATAATAATAATCATCATCATCATCATTTTTATTTCATTTTATTTGATTTTAATTTTTTGCATGAGTTAACCAGTGAAATCTACCAATAAGTGTCAAGCACTTAGAAGGTAAAATAAGTATTGTTGTTGCAGTTGTTGCTGTTATTATTATTGTTATTATTATTATTATTATTATCAGTAGCAGTAGAAGTATAATTTACATTTTAATGGATACGTTGACCAGACACTGGAGAAAAATCTAACAATAAGCGTTCTGCACAAATAAAATAAAATAAAATAAACAACCATTTACATTTTAAGGCATTTAAACCTTCAAATCAATGGCAAACATGTGAAGTCCTTCAACAGTGTTTACGTCCTTAAAACCGTTTAAAGAAGCTCAAATATAAGATTGTACTGATTTAATATTTTTGATCACTGCATATAATTTCCATACTTTCACACGTTAATTCATAGTATTAGTAAAAAGTAATAATAAAAAAAAAATTAGTAGATCTCGACTGAAGTTTTTCTGATGATGAAATTAGCTTACATTTTCTTATTAACTGAGAAAAAAAACATGACTGGTCTTTTCGAAAAATGGCATTCAGATAGCGAGTAACGGGACATCCAGTCACTGTCAGCGAGTATATTCATTTCACTGTAACCCTTAAAGGGCAAACGCAGCCATTTCTTATTTCCTGTGAGATTTGAGTCTGTTGGAGCAGCAGGTGACCTTTTTCAGCCTTCAAAAGTGCTGCTGAAGCAACGTTTCACTCCTTAATGAGATGTGCTGATTTTAATCGAGTTACCTCCATTCAAACAACCTAAACCAAGCCCAATCATAGAAAAGTAAACAAAACAACAAGTACAGAAAACAGAAAAGTAAACCAATGTGGAGTTCAGCCAACACCTGTCAATCAAGCAGGACGTGGGCGGAGCGAACGGTTCCGACATCTACTTTTCCTCTTTGCCGACTTATGTCGACGCAAAAGTCATGTTGAGAAGCAATACACACCTTTGACAGGTGAGCTTCTCCTCGTTCAGCCTCCCACAGGACAATCACACCCGTCTCTTCCACCTCACTACCCCTTAATGAGTCCTATCTATGGCATCGGCTCAGCAGCTGCCATGGGTAAATAACGGTTTGCCAGACGGGACGTCAGGGCGGCCAGGTAGCTCTCATCCCCTACTGAGCTAAAGAGCGATAATGATAACATCCAGAGCTGGGAACGACGGTAAATAACTGTCTCTTTTTCTCTCCTCCTGAGCTCAATCTCTCCTTCACAGTGGGAAGAAACCCAAACCTGCTCTAAACCTCCACAACCTCGGCCTGGAACGAGACCTCGGATCCCCCAGCCGAGCCCAGTCTTGATTTCCATCTAATTGCCCTCGTCCTGCTCTTCCCGACCATTAAAAGCTGCATGTGGAAGAGGTCTTTCAGTCCAGAGGAGAGGAAGTTCTCTTTCTCCTCCGAGACACTCCGACGTTTGCGGTCGCGGGCAGAGATAAATTGCAGCTTTGAACCCGCTTGTCAGAAAGACGTGGCGGGCAGGTGACGCTGCGGGCGCGGGCGTCCCTGACCGTCTGAACTTTGTATGTGTGGGCTTTTACCCCTGTCATTTTGCTGCCCTTCAATTCAGTCCCGCCAGAGCGAGTCAAAAAGCATCGCAAATGAAAAGAGAGGATAAGTCGGGCCTGAAGAATTTATTAAGCGCTCTACCTTGGAAATGCATTTTCTGGGAATGATGATGATGATGATGATGATGTAGTTAGGGATGAAATGAAAATCATTTCGCTTGGCTAACAGTAATGCATGTACAAAGTGGCCTTTAAAGCTGTCTGTAACCTTGCAATCTCTCACTCCTCAGCTTTTACTGCATATCATATCACTGGGTTTACTGGACAGACATACAAACTATTTCAAGCTCATGTACTGCAGTAGTTTAGTCTGATATACCCAGGCATTAAATATTAGCATAGCTCCGCCCCTTTGGTTACATTTACTAACTCAGACGAAGTATACCGAATATATTGCAGAGAAACTGACTTTAGATTTCCTGTAACAGTATGATTTTCAGTAGTGTGCTGATGGTGGTATATATACACATGTTTCTCACAATATAAATACATACATTTTATATGTAATTAGGGCTGGGCGATATGGGCAAAAAAATGATCATGCTATTTTTTTTCATATCAGTAGATATCGATAATTATCACGATAAATGTCAAATCTTTATTTCTTTCAAGTTTAAAGTCAGATTTTTGCCCCAAATTGAAAGTTGTAGAAACCAGACAATTAATTTTCCTTAACAGAATAAATATCTACATAGAAAAATTAACTTCTGCATGTTCTAATGAGTTATACTGTTTCAAATCAAGAAACAGGTTTGGGTTGTCTGATAATAATAATAATAATAATAATAATAATAATAATAATAATAATATCACTTTTTTGTCTCTTAGAAATGCACATTTGATAGTAGCTTGAGGATGCAGAGGTACATTTTTGTTCATTATCAATCAGAAACATCTCGATAACTATCGTTATCACCCAGCCCTATATGTAATGTTGATTTATGTTGATAAAATATTGATACACACACACAACTGACTTTCTGACATACAGTTTAATCCAGATTAAGTAAATAAGTAAGCAGTGAAGTAAATCAACCACTCAAACAACCAACTAATCAATCAATTCTAAATGAATTAAAATAAAATAAAATAAAATAAACTTTTGGCAATGTTTTAGCATGTTATTGTTTCATACAACGCCATTATAATCCATTATAAATGTTAAAAAACACATTAAAATATGTTTAACTAACTAACTAACTAAATAAATTATATTTATATAATTTTTATATAATATTTATATAATAATTTATCAATTATATATAAGATGTATTATATATCTTATATCAATCAATCCATCCAACTTTTGGCAACTATGTTCTGCCATGTTACTGACCATTTCCATAGCACTTTATAAAACTTCATTATAATAAATTGCAAATGGATTTAAAATGCATGAAAAACAGTATTTTACCATATTTTTTTTTATCATTTCCATAAAATTTCATAAAACTACATTATAATCCATTATAAATGGATTACAAATATATTAAAATATTTTCAATTAATCAATCAACTTTAGGCAACAATATTTTGCCATTTTACTAATATAACATTTGATAAAACGTCATTATAAACAATTATAAATGGACTAACAGCATATTAAAATATGATTACATAAATCCAAATTTTGCAAAAATATTTTAACATATTTTTGATCATTTCCATAAAACAATTTTATACATTTTATACAACTTCATTATAATCATTTATTAATATAATTAATTGGATTAAAAATATTCAACTTTTGACAATAATATTTTTCCATATTTTGATAATTTTCATAAAATTCCATAAAAATCTATTATAATCCATTATACATGTATTAAAAATGTATTAAAATATATGAAATCAATTAATCAACTTTTGGCAACAAAGTTTTGCCATATTACTGATAATTTCCATAAATTTAATCTAATTAATTGTAAGTAGATTTTAAAAACACATGAAAATATGATTAAGTAAACAAATGAATCCAAATTTGGCAATACAATTTGACCATATTTCTGATCATTTCTATAAAATTCCATAAACCTCCATTATAAATGGATTGAAAATGTATTAAAAATATTTTAATTCATTTAATCAGTCAATGAACGTTTGACGGTAATGTTTTGCCATATTACTGATAATTTCCATAAAATTTAATCTTAAAATTTAAATGTATTTAAATTTAAATGGATTTAAAAACGAAAATTTGAATAAATAAATAAATAAATAAATAAATACATGTTTTGGCAATAATATTTTACCATATTTGTTTTTTATAATTTCCATAAAATTCCATAAAACTTTATTATAATCCATTATAAATGGATTTAAAATCAAATAATCAACTTTTAGTAACAATATTCTGATCTTTTCATAAAATTTAGTATGTCAGAATCAACTGTAAGCAGATTTAAAAACACATGAAAAATATGATTAAGTAAACAAATAAATCCACCTTCCGGCAATATTTTACCATATTTTTGATCATTTTCATAAAATTCCATAAAACCTTAATATAATCCATTATAAATGGATTAAAAACACATTTACAAAATACCACAGGCTCCTCTGAGAAACGGCTGCTAAGGTTGAACAAGTAAGTAATGTTTTAAAGGGACAGGGATAGTAAATGAAGTCAGGTTTTGGAACGACATGAAAGTGAGTAAATGATGACAGAAATTTCATTTTTGGGTGAACTATTTCATTCAGGCAGAGCTCTGTGAAGAGACAACTGCAGCATATTCTGGCCAGTAACTATCCACTTGAACAGAAATGGGGTCGTCTCCCCTTCATATAAAGCAACCAACCATGGTTTGCTTCTCCCATGTGATATTTACACAAGTAAAGGGGTAAATCTAGGTAACGGCTACATCTGAAATAGATTGTAACACTGAGAGCAAGCATAATCTACAGGTGTTCTCAAGACTGTCAGTGCCTCAAACAACCACTTGCCAACCTGGCAAATCAAAAGCGCTCATTGTAACAGCCTGGGAAATAAATGTAAAACACCTGGGAGTCTGGGAACTTAACATATTACCATAAACATGACTTTGATTCTCAGCGGACTCATATAGACATGCTTGCGTAAAGCCAGACGATCCAATCAGAGTGGCATTTAGAGAAACTCTAGCTATTTTCTTGTGCAAAATGAATCTGAGGAGTGTAGCCAATCATTTAAGGATTTAGGGAGACCAAATTAAATAATTTAAAAATCAATTATTGAAAATATCATTGCTTGAGTGCTAATCTAAATACCAAGGGAGGATGTGCCCTTTCAACAGCCACTTTCACACATTTAATTGCAGTAAAACTGCTAAAGTTTTCCTTCTTTTATCTGTGCTACAGCAACATTCACACCGGAGTTGGCTCTCTTTCAACTCAATAAAAGGAATTTACTGAAATGACCAATTTTATATTTCTTTAAAACACTGACAGACTGATTACACTGGTTGAAAGAGAGAAATAAAGTATCAAATTTGCAGGCACTCCCTCAGCCTTAGTATTAGAAAAACTCACACAGCAGTTTGTTATTTAATGGCATTGTAAGAAAACACAAAGTATAGGATCATAAATGTACATTAAAATGTTTAAGAATGAGCAATTTAGTAACAATTGTGGAAATCACAGACTGTAAAAAGGCTCCACTGAATTTTTAAACGCAATGAAGTGTTCTTTCACCCTAATTCGAAAAATGTTGAAATTTGAAATTTGAATTACAATTCTGCATTCCGTTTGCTTCCTCAATTCAAATTCAAATCAAATTCAGCAACTGAATTAGAATTCAAATGGCGTCTGCAATTGGCGCATACCTCTGACTCACGTATAGTGTGAGCACCAAAATGCTGTTTAAGCTCAAACAAGAACTTTTCTGCCAACATTACAACCTCTTAAACCGCCGGAGCTGATTTTCCACAATGGGTCCTGTTCACAAATGAGCTCTAAATGGAAAAGCGCTGTTAAATTTACGGTCTGTGGGCGTGCTGTCTGAATCCGAGACTAAGAGCAGCTCAAACTCCAGGCACAATATCTGCACATAAACTCAGAGTCTGCCGCACTGCGAGCTGTCATTTACAAGAGACCCAAACAGCAATCAAACGGCACGCCGCTGCCCTCTGCAACAAGAGAAATAGCTCCCGGACAGGAAGTAAGACATGACTCTGAGCGAGCTTTGTGCTCGGGAGAGAGAATTTCTCCCTGTAGAGCAGTGGCGCACACATTATCTATCCGTCTCTTAACAGCAGTGTCTTATTTAATAGTTTATCAAGCAAAAATGTTAGTCATACTCGAATACGGTGGCATTAAGTGTGACAAAAATTTCCTGACAGGGGAATTTAAAACACTGCAGGCCCACTGAGCCAAACGCAGCCGCAAAAATCATCCACTTCAAAATGTAAATTTCATCCAGCTACTGTAGACGACGGAAAAGCAATCAACAGCTGAAACGTACCGAGCGAAATGTTATGATTAGCGCTGACACATTTATCATTTCCATTCTCTAAACCGGATTAATCCAACAAAAGACACGTGGACAGGAAATTCAATTACTGTGGTGGTTTGTAAAATGAACAAACCACCAATTTTGCTGTAGTTGTCACAGAGGAGTCGGGAATGGTGATTAATTGCAGTAAAACTGCAAAAGTTTTCTGTCTTTTATCTGTGCTACAGTTCACATTCACACCAGAGCTGAGTTGAAGAATTAGCTCTTTTTCAAATAATGACTGTGAATTTAGTTTTGAATTTGAATTAGTCATACATAACAGGAAGCTGGATTGGAATGACAGGAAAAAATGCATTTAAAAATGTGTTCTGGAAAGTGTTCTTCCACCCTGGTCCACAAATGAACACTTTTTAACCGGCAATGTTGTTGCCAAAGCTGTGTATGCAGGTGTGCTTAAAAAATAAAAATAAAGGGCTCCTGAGTGAAAACCGTGAAACCTAGTGTGGCAAAAAGACTTGTATTGTATGTTTTATAGTTCAGTTTTCATGTTTGAAACTCATGTTATCAGATTTTTACTAAAAAGAAAAAAAAAACATAAAAATGTATTTTTAAACTAGTTCTCAGCACACAGTAAGTGGTCAATAACTGTAATTTATTAAAAGGCCAATTGTTATGAAAAAAAAAACAACCTTAACTTGAAAATAGCATACCACGGAAGCCCGTTTCCACCACTGAATTAAAAAAATTAATAAAAAGGTAATTGCCATTTTTTGACTTTTTCCTCAGAATTGTGAAATATAAACTCGCAATTGTCCGTTATAAAATCAGAATCGCAAGATATAAACTCACAATTCTGAGAAAATAAACTCAGAATTGCAAGTTTATATTTTTCCTGACTTTAACATGCAATCCGAGTTTATATCAAAATTCTGAGAAAAAAGTCAATTGCAAGACAATTTTTGAAGAACTGCGAGATATAAACTCACAATTATTAGAAAGTCAGAATAGTGGTATATAAATAGTGGGATATTCTGACTGCTTTTCTCAAAATTGTAAGATACAAACTCTCAATTTTGAGTCTTTTTTTCTCCACAGAATTGGACTTTCATAACTCGCAATTGCGAGTTTGTATCTTGAAATTCTGAGAAAAGAAGTCAGAATTCAGAGAAAAAAAAATCATTGAGAGATAGAAAGTTTCAATGACCTTTTTTTCCATTTTTTTTAAGTGACGAAAATGGGCTTCCATAGCATACTGTTTTAGAATTTTATAGTAATTAAAAAAAAAAAAAAAAGCGTCCTATTTTAGATTCAGGTGCTAAGGAGTTAATAAATATGATGGAATATATCTAAAACAAACATAAATATCTATTAGTGACATTATAGGAGGCTTATAAACCTTCAAATTTCAAAGCCAGCATTTATAAAATTACTATAAAAATATTAATTCTAAAACTACTATATATATATATATATATATATATATATATATATACATACATATTATTATCTCTGCCATATGTACATCAACTTGACATAGTCACCACTAGCAAGCTACTACTTTCATTTGCTGTAAAGTTGCTTTGCATTAATATGTATCGTGAAAAGTGCTATACAAATACATTTGAATTTATATTGAATACATAAACTTAATTCTACTTCCTTACATTTAAATTGCCATTTTATACCCTATTTGCAACCTTATTTCGACTTCAAGTCAAATTCAGGAATTTAAAAGCCATCCACAATTTAAAGATACCGTATGTAATTGTTTGACTGCACTGAAACATAAAAATACCATAATATGTTTGCAGATATGTAGGAAACATGCTAAGATCACATACTTTTTCTCCGAAAGACAATCATACAGCCAGTTAATCTACTTGTGCATTCTGTGTCGTAATGCCTGTTTTTGTTTTGGTCTGTGTGAATCCGCCCACTGCCAGTTTAACCAATAATATTTTGACACCACGGGTTGCCGTTTGGCGAGAAAACAGAGCGTACTGCTGCCATGGAAGCGAGCAAACAAAATGGATCAGAGATCGCAGATTCTACCCGATCTAAAAAGCCTCAGGATACATCTAATAAGACCAGACGAACACTGAAACGTCTACAACTTACAGTGTGAAAGGCTTTTTGCCTGCCATTGTCAATGCACGCTCCTCTTGAATGCCTTCAATCTGGCAACCCGCGTGAGCATTGAGAAGCAATATTTTAAATTTGAACTGCAGTACCCATTTCATTACATATTACTCCACTTTTAATTCGGGAATGTGTACAATTCTGAATCACTGAAGTGTGAACACCCAAATGCTGTTCAACTAAAACGGGAACTTTTACACCAACAACTCATGTTCACAAATGAGCTATGAATGGAAAAACGCTGTTAAATTGAAGGTCTGTCTTTAGGTGGCATATCAAACAATTGCTCAGAAAAATGAGCAAACCACCAATTCTTATGTAATAAATCACAGAGGGGTCAGGACTGTCATCAGGATTTGCGTGGAGCAGCTGACAATGGCTGAAATTCCCTCGCGATCGTGCTCAGTTCTTCAAATCCGCTTCAGTAATATCCACAGGCATCTACGGAGCCGTTGCGCTTTATCAGAGAAAGAGACTAATTAAACCGACTGGACCCTGCGCTGAAGGTGAGACGCGGAAAGCAATGAGGTTCGCCCTCCAGTCATCGCACGACTAAATCAATTAAACAAACGCAGACGTACTGCAAAACGCCGCCCTTCCGTCCTCACCTTCAAGCTGCTGCTTTGGCGATAAAAGCAGTTAGAGAAATGAGTCGGTAAAAGCGGTTTGTGGTCTGTAAAGGACTGGGCTGAGTGTCAAATCAGCACAATCCAATACCTTTGACTCCTTCTGCCGCACGCCGGCAGCCCATTGAATGTTGCCGTGACCTCAATAAAGTCTGTCAAAGCTTTGTGAATGGTCGCCAAAAGGAAGGACGGATTCTGAAACGAGAGCTAATTAGTCGACGGCGGCAGACGTACAGCACAAAAATGACATGACAGAACAAGAGAAATGCAACTCACTCAGTGACAGGGTTACCAGATGACTATAACAAAATATTAGACAGGTCCAAAATGTGGCCTGGAGGGTAACCCACATGCTGTGATTTCAATAATACATTCAATAGTTTGCAAAGAACATACAACAGTGATCAAAAAGTAAGATTTTTTTTGAAGAAATTCATATTTTTATTCAGCAAGGAGCCATCAAATTGATCAAAAGTGACAGTACAGACATTTATGATGTTATAAAAGGCTGTTTCAAATAAATGCTGTTCTTTTGAGAAGAAAATGGGATGAGCAGCAAATCAGCATATTAGAATGATTTCTGAAAGATCACATGACACTGAAGATTGGCGTGATGACGCTGAAAATTCAGCTTCGAATCACAGAAATAAATTACATTTTAAAATATAATGAAACAGAAAACAGTTATTTTAAATTGTAATATTATTTCATAATTTTACTATTTTTATACTGTATTTTTTGCAGCCTTGGCAAACATAAACAACATGTAAGCAGTGACACTGCTGGCAAAAACACAGTTTTTTCATGTACCTGTCAATTTTGAGATTTTGGGCTTTTTGGTTTTTCATAAAGTGTTTGTTCAGACTAGTGGAAAGAAAACATTTAAAAGACACTGTTAAGTGTTTCTTTCATATCACTTCTCAAAATGAGTTTTTCTCCTACACTGAGCCATAAATCTCCACCTCAGTAGCACTTACAAACACCAAACTATACATTTTAATTCCTATCTGATGAAGGTTTTTACAAAGGGATTTGTTCATATATAATTTGCTTGCTTATATACAACATTTTATTTAATTGTGAAAATATATTATTTTCTGTATGTTTTCTGACAAAAATGAGATACCCAAAATTCCCTTTGTAAAA
>JAHKKF010525040.1:0-10167 GCA_019740295.1 Labeo calbasu | reverse complement strand
TACTCTACCTTTTCGAACACACAGATGAAGAACTAATCGCGTGTGACTTTTCCAATGTGATTATGAAACACGTGAAGACGTAGCCACGCACTGCAAAGCTAGTATTTGTGTAAAGTATTTTGTTAAAAAGTTTATAAATTTTTTTTTTTTTTAGAAAATGACAGATCACTTTGCTAGATAAGACCCTTATTCCTCATCTGTGATTGTGTAGAGCCCTTTGAAGCTGCACTGAAACGGCAATTTGGACCTTCAATCCATTGGCTTCTATTGAAATCCACTATATGGAGAAAAATCCTGGAATGTTTCCCTCAAAAAACTATTTCTTTGCGAGCAAAGAAAGAAAGACATGAATATCTTGGATGACATGGGGGTGAGCAAATTACCAGGAAATTTTTATTCTGCAAGTGGAGTAATCCTTTAAGACTCCGCTCAAGTACGTAATTCTGTTAAGATACATTTTTCTTCGTTACCATATTAGAAATGTTTCATCCTGACATTGACATTCTCCCCCAAAGATATCAAAATTATTTACAATTCAGAAAAAATCCTTAAAGAGTGCTTTTTAGTGCATTTTCAAACAGATTTGGACCAATCAGTGAATGTCTCAGACCCAAAGGCAAATCGCATGGGATTATTATCACGCAATAAAGACACCATATACGATGACCTTTAGGTGAACACATTTTCTCACCTCTGCTTAGTCTGCAATGTTCCAGACTTCCTCCTCTCTTCCTCAAGCCGCCTGCGCGCCTCTTCCAGCTGGGTGAGGGGGTTGGGGGCTGGGTTGGGGGGCATGGTTGGATCCTGGATGAAGGGATGGGAGGGCTGCACGTTGTTGCGGAGCTGAGCGGTAACCCAAGGGTGGACAGCCCCCGGCCGCTCCACCGAGCTGGGCCTCGACACCTCGTGACTCTGAGCCTTCTTGGAGCCAGAGATGCTCCTATGAAACATATAGGAACAACACCAAAATTAGCATTTAAATGATTCATTTTGAAAAAAAAAAAAATCTATCTATCTATGTGGATAAAAAAAGCTTAAAGTTGTCCTAAGACAAGAACGGGTATTGCTTTGGTTTTAGGACACCCTTAATGAAAGGTTTTGATCCACTTCAAATGCTGACTACTATATTTGAATTGCTGGTTACACAACTTTATTATGTAAGGGTTCTTACCCGTAAGGACTCCTCTTATAACGTCCAGCCTCCTTCTCACCCTCCATCATCCACTGCAGTATCTTCTGGTTCCTCTCCATATCATCACCGGGCAAGGGCTCTCGCATCTCAAAGTTTCGACCATCATCACCTTTTCTGACCGGGCGCTTTGACAGCGTGCTTCCTTTACTGCTAAAATGAGATATGAGAACATCAAAATCACTGAAGCTCGAGATAAATGGCTCCAATAAATATTTCCAATTTACACTGCCATTCAAAAGTTTGGAGTCAATACAATTTTTATTTTTATTTTTAAGAAATTACTTTAATGTAAGGACACATTACACTGATTAAAAGTGAAAGTAACTTTCGATTTCAAATAAATGCTGTTCTTTTCAACCTTCTATTCATCAATGAATCCTAAAATATTAAGCACCAAAAATATTAAGCAGCACAACTGTTTTCAACACTGATCATAATAAGGAAATTTTCCTGAGCAGAATATTAGAATGATTTCTGAAAGACCATGTGACACTACATTAAAATACAAAACTTAAAACACTTTAAATTGTAATAATAATAATAGTGTTTTTACTGTATTTTGGATCAAATAAATGCAGCCTTGGTAAGAATAAAGGACTTAATCTTATCGACTCCACGCTTTTGAACACTAGTGTACATACCTAATAAAAGACACTGAGGCACATACCCGTAACCCATAGGGTCCATGGCATTTGGGCCGACACTCATTCCATCTGCAAAATTGCGTGGCTTGGATCCATAGTGGTGTTGCTCCATGTTCCAGGCGAATCCTCCGTGCATCCTCATGGCTTCCGCCTCCACCTGCTCTTTGGGTTTCCCCGCCGCGGCATAGTGTGTGTGGTGAACGTGTTTGTGATGGTGCAGGTGCGATGCCTCACCCTTCGGGCCCAACCGAGCCTGGTGCTTGCCTTGGCCACCAGACAGCGGCATCATCATCCCGGAAATCTTGCCCGCCGGAAGCCCGTCAGGGGAGCGGGACTTCGGAGAGTGGCGGCCCGTGCCCGGAGACTGACAGCCGGGGGTTTTCATGACACGCTGCACATGCTCATCAAGGATGCTCTCAGGGTTTTCCTCGTGTGCGTCCCGTAACTGCAGCCCGTTGTAGCTCATTTCAGAGTAGCGGCCGCCGTAATGTTGGACGTGGACCGTGGGAGGAATCCTGTGATTGGCCAGGGAGGGAGCGGTTGAGATGTCCGCATCATCACCTTCCTCTTCCTACAGGACATGAGAGATTATTGTTTAATGACAAAAAATTACTTCGAACTATCTGAAACCATATTACTCAAAGAAAAACATTTTATAGCGCGAGACTGAATATGTCAGATTTGACAGATGGAGCAAGTCTAGTGTAGAAAACAATGGGCTGTAGAAACACTGTGCAGTAACATGTATAAACCAGCAGATGTCATACGTATATAGGCTTCCTAAGCTTCTGTTGATATGCCTTTGTTATGGTCACATTGAAACGCACAATGACCTCAAACAGCCATGAGAAAATTCCCTTGTTGCCTAAAACATGACTTTAATATTCATTTTAATCATTAAAAGCCCTTCTCAACAAGCAGACCTCTTTTTAGATTAGAAATGATCTGACAAGCCTGTTCTCTTAACAAGATTTACTATTTTACTTGCTAATTTGTTGTGCCCTTCTCTGATTTAGATTTTACTGGCAAAAAACACTGAGTTTTGCTCATAGTCTGGTGACTAAATTGCATTTTAGTCACATTCTGTATTGTTACTTGCAGACAATGAAAAACCCTAGTTTTGTCTATGACCTAAATCTAATTAAAGTGTAATTGCGTTTCCACTATATCTTTATTCTGACTAATATTTAGCATATTATGGATGCAGGTCGTGTCACTCTGGGTTGGGGCATTTGCAGAAGTTCATGCATACTTATATGTCAAGTAATTAGGATCATTATCCCCCAAAAATTAATCATTTTATGTGAGTGTTCAACTGCCTTAATCATTACCATTCTTAAGGAATAACTTAAAGTTACGTGTAGTTAGTTGTAATGCAGTGGCATTGTTGCATTATATTGATGTGGGCTAAACTATGCTGTTGCGTATTGTCTTCGCTGCTAGTTACTAAAAAAAAATAATAAATAAATAAAAAAGTGATTTTATCTGAACAGATCTCGTGATCAGATGACATGTTCCACTTGGCCATTGAATTGCCAGCTCAATACCGTTCAGAAGTTTGTTTTTTTTAAGAAATTACTATTTTTATTTAGCAACAAAGCATTAATTTGATCAAAATTGACAAAAAACACATGTTGTTACAAAAATTTCCATTTCGAACAGATTTTCTTCTTTTCAACTTTCCATTTATTAAAAACCACCCTAACTGTTTTCAATATTGATACGATTTATAATGTTCCTAAACAAAGAGTAATTTTAAGTTGTAATAATATTTCAGAGTATTTTTTAACAAATACAGTTGAGGTCAAAAGTTTACATACACCTTGCAGAATCAATTAATTATTTTACCAAAATAAGAGGGATCATACAAAATTGCATGTTATTATTTATTTAGTACTGACGTGAATAAGATATTTCACATAAAAGACGTTTACATATAGTCCACAAGAAAAAATAATAGCTGAATTTATAAAAATGACCCCATTCAAAAGTTTCCACATGCTTGATTTTTTAATACGGTGTTGTTACTTGAATGACCCACAGCTGTTTATTTTTGTTTGTTTGTTTAGTGATAGTTGTTCATGATTCCCTTGTTTGTCCTGAACAGTTAAATTACCCGCTGTTCTTCAGAAAAATCCTTCAGGTCACACAAATTGCTTGTTTTTCAGCATTTTTGTACATTTGAACCCTTTCCAACAATGACTGTATGATTTTGAGATCCATCTTTTCATACTGAGGACAACTGAGGGACTCGTATAAAACTATTACAGAAGGTTCACTAATGCACACTAATGCTTCAAAAGGAAACACAAAGCATTAAGAGCCGGAGGGTGAAAACTTTTGAACAGAATAAAGATGTGTCCATTTTTCTTATTCTGTCTAAATATATATTTTTTCTTTTTCATTTAGTACTGCCCTTCAGAAGCTACAGAAGATACTTAGGTTATATGTTAGTAGACGTTATAACATAAAAACAACAAGGATTTAACACCTCTTATTTTGGTAAAATAATTAACATTTTGCAGATTCTGCAAGGTGAATGTAAACTTTTGACCTCAACTGTAGATGCCACCTTGGTGAGGAAGAGACTTCTTCAAATAAAATAAACTAAAATAAAATAAATAAATTTTAGATCCAAAACACGTGAATGGTAGTAACAGTATATATACACATATAAATATATATATTATTTTATTCTTTGTTAACAGTGCAGTCACATTTTGCATTTATTTCCATCAAAATCCCTCCATCAAATGTTTTCATTTGGTTGTCTTCTCTTTTTCATAATCGAGAAAGTCAATTAAGCTGAAACCACAGCAGGCAATTTGTGTGCAATGCTTTGATTCTCTCTCCAGGTAGTGAAGTCCAGGGAGATAAGGAATTTTGAGGATTTGGCTTATGCATAATTTTATTTTTACTGAACAGCTGTGTGGGTCAGCGCTCTGGATGATCTTTGACAGATCATGCCAGGAAAAAAAAAAAAAAGGAGGCAGGAGACACAACACAAATCCAACCGCAATGCGCAAAGCAGCCAATTTTCATTGCGCCGATTCGACCTCTAAAAACTGAATTTGGTCCGAAAATGACTGAATAACACCTCAGAATGGTGATATCAGAGTTTATTCAGACTTGTCAAGGTTCAGTTGGCGGCAAAAACATGTTTAACTGTCAGAGTCCGCCCTGCTCTGTGGAGCAAAGCGAGCAAGCGCTGTATATAGAAGATGGTTGCTCAGCTGATAGGTAGAGAAAACTTAAAACAAGTTTGCTGAAAGCTGAGGCACCAGTGAGAATATCAATTAGGAGACAAATGACATCCCTCCTTCGGCTCTTAATAACTCAAAGTCACTGTTCTGTGACGGAAGTTCTTCTTACAGGAGGCCAAACTACATAAATAATCTGCCTTGAGACTTAACACCTGGCTTTGAGTCGGGAAAAAGATTCCCATTTGCGCGCGCGCAAGCATTTCTTCACGCCCCGACTGACTTCAAACAAAGTCATTACACTGAGGCAGACTAGCAAGTAGCTCAATCTCAGCAGGTGATTCACCTGACACTGAACAGAAAGACCAAAGAAATGAGCAGAGTCCCCTTGATAAGACAGGAAGTCTTTAGAACACATCTGACTGTCTCACGAACAGAAGTGGCACAGACATCAATGGGTTTGATGCAAAGGGAAACCAAAAATCTACTACAGCTCAAAATACGGCAGTGACGTGACAAGACGATTTGGATGCTCACTCACCAGTCGAACCCTCTTGAGCCGCTCCTCCAGTTTTTCTTGCGCCTCACGTTCCCTCAGCACCCCCTCCAGCCTGCTGATGAGCTCCGCCGCAAACTTCTCCGGCTCAACGTGAATATCCTTTGGCATCCGGTTTGTGCGCTGATGGGAAGACAATGCGACTCAAGGTCACTATTCACAATTAATGCGATGCACAGAAACTAGAACTACAACTAGATTATATGCATGTGGCATGTGAAGAAATAATAATATGAAAGCAAAAGAATATTAATACAGGCGAGACAGACACATACAGTCAAACCAAAAATTATTCAGACACCAGATATAATTTTTGATACGATTTTTTTTTTTTACTAGCGGGTGCAGGACACTATAGTTAATTTATGTAAGCGAGGATAGCAAAATAAAGTAAACTGTGACATCATATATCCAAAAATTATTAATAAAGTAGACTACCAGTAAAAAATGAAACATTTGGGACCGAAAATTATTCAGACACTTTAATTTAAGAGGTTTTTCTTTAAATTGCTAATGCGACCTTTTTACACCACAGACTGAACAAAATTAAACATTTCTTGGTAATTGGTCAACAAAGTTATGATAGTTGTGTAAATATTGTCATACAGTATTTTTGGTTGATTGTAATCCATTACATACTTTTCTATAAAAGAGTTCTTGTGATACAAATGATTATTTTTGGTTGCCAAAATTGTGCATCACAAATAAAAGCAAAACAATAAATCACTAGATATTACTTTGGTCAAAAACAGCTTTAAAGACAGCTGTGAGAATTCAAAATATGGCTATAGTTATTGCTATGCCAATCATTATAATTTTGCATTTAACTCTATTCTGTATACACATGAATTAGCAAAGATCAGGGAATTCACGCCTACATTTCCATGCGGTTGTCATGGAGAAACTAGTTATGAAATATTAACCCTTTGACATTGTAAAATCAAACCGGCGTGATTAGAATATTTAATTACGTAATCAAACTGCATCTGCTTTTGCACTATTGTTGCTGCTGACTCAGAATGAGAGACTGGCTGAGTTATTTATAATTTGAACGTCTGAGAAGGCTTAAATTTCTTTTGTAACAGACATTAAAAATAATCTAATTAGTTGGATAACACATACAGATCGCAAGACACATTTTAGACGTGACCACACTAAAAAAACAAAACAAAACAAAAACACTGATATTACATGTAGCAACAAATAGGCTATAATGAAATGCACTACTATAGGTAAAGGAGAGACTATTTTTTAATACATTATTATTCAAAAGGTTTGGGTCTGTAAGTTTTTTCAACATTTCTGAAGGTTTCTTATGCTTGCCAAGGCTCATATAGTTGATCAAAAAGACAGTAAAACAGTATAACTGCAAATTACTACAATTTAAAATAATTCTGTGGTCATGCTTTATTTTAAGTAACAATTCTCTCTATAAACAAACCATTACTTACAACTTTTGCATTAAAACTCCTAATTTGCTGCTTATTAATAGTTAGTAAGGTAGCTGTTAGGGTATTAGATACGATTAAATGGTTTATAAATGCTAATAAACAGCCAATATACTAATAATAGGCATGTTAATAAGCAACTAGTTAATAGTGAGAATTGGTCCCAATACTAAAATGTTATCAATTCTCTTATATTTTAATACATGTTAATATAATATGTTAATTTAAATTTTACAATACAACTTATAAAACTGACAATTCCGGTCCTTGATTCTGATTGGTTGGGCCACGTTCGAAGCTGTTGTAATTTACTCCACAAACATACATCTTTGTTTACATCTGTGTGTTGCTCAGCAACTACACTGTTGCAACCACGACTGTTTCTGAGGAACTACATTGTTTGGCGGAAGAATAATGTGTTTTATTCATATCATTATACTTTATTTGCTTTGTTTTATTTTATTTTGTAAAACCTTACTACGTTTATGGAATAACCGTTTTATAACAGCAATAAGCCCTGTGAAGCCGTGGTTTACTGTGAATTTATAACAGCTATAACAGAGGGTTTTACGCACTCCACTTCACGTTTTGTCTAACAACGCCTCTTAGCTGTTATAAATTCACTGTAAACCATGGTTTCTTGGGGCTTATTGCCTATTATAAAATGGATAGTTTCGGTCCTTGATTCTGACTGGTTGAGCCGTATTCTAAGCTGTTGTAAAATACTTGCAAACATGCACCTTTGTTTACTTTTGTGTGTTGCTTGGCAACCACTTTGTTGCAACCACAACTGTTTCTGAGGAACTACATTGTTTGGTGGAAGAATATGGATTTATTTATATTATTACACTATTTGCTGTGTTTTATTTAGTGAAACCTTACTATGTATAAGAAATAACCATTTTATAAAAGCCCCATGATGCCGTGGTTTACAGTGAATTTATAACAGCTAAGGGGGTTTTAGGCACTCCATTTCGCATTTTTTCTAACAACGCCACTTAGCCGTTATAAATTCACTGTAAACCATGGTTTCTTGGAATTTTTTGCTTTATCATTCCCGGCTAAACTACACTCATACACACTGTCCTCCTTTAGTGTGCCGGCAGTGACAGCACAATGATTCATGATCTTAATAGGACTTTTTGAAAACTCATTGTAAAGAACAGGTATTTAAAAAAAATAAAAAATAAAAAATCTACCTTCACATATTTAGCTTGCAACTTGAACCCAAAACTTAAAACAAAGATCTGAAAATCAGATAATCACTCTTTATCGGAGCAGATTAGGCGGGACGGAAGGGAACGGAATGGACCCTTAGTGTAGCATTTTCAACAGGACTCTAAACAACTTAAGTTCACGAAATGCATTATTCCAGAAGTCTAGAAAGAGAAAAAGAGAGGCGGGGGAGGAGGACAGACACATGAAGAAATATAGTTGCAGGCGGTGCCTGGACAAGGTCCAATAAAACCTTACAGGAGCTGTTAAAATTTTGATTACAGGGCCAAATCTGATCTAAAGTCTGTTTCAGCTCTCTTTGTTCTGGCCTTCTGTTTGTTTAAGATTCATCAGTCTCCTCCGCAGCCCACACGGTTACATGCCCAGTGGAACTGCAGAATCTGTCAAGTCTTGACAAGGCGTTTTGGTTACTAACACTGCCTCCCTGCCGCAGACCACGCTCACAGAATATAAGAGAGCCTTTTAAACTTAACAGAGACGGAACGCGAGAATGCAACCAAATGGGAAAAAGAAACATCCAAGCGAGAGAGAGTTAAAGGTTTAGAACCATAAAAATAATGTGAATGTAATGTACAAAAACAGAAAACCTGCGCACGTAGAGTAATAACAATTAAAAGCCAACGGTTCATCTGAAAATGTTGTTCCAAACCCATATAATGTTCTTTCTTTGGTTAAACAAAAAAAGCAGATGTTAGGCAAGATGTTCAATCTGTTCTTTTCCATACAGTTAATCTGAATCTTGACTGACTGTCAAGATCCAAAAAAGACTAAAAAGCACCTAAATAGTCACATGATCGTTTATGCAAAGAACAGGCCAAGATGTGTCATTATTCACTCTCAAATATGTGTGGTTTGAATATGAACTACCATTCAAAAGTTTGGGGTTTCTATTCATAAGCTTTCTATTCATAAAAGAACCTTGAAATAACATGTACGGTTTCTACAAAAACATTAAACAGCACAACTGTTTTAATAACATTTTGAATGATGTTTTTTAAGCACCAAATTAGCATATTAGGCTGATTTCTAAAGGATCACGTGATGCTGAAGACAGGAGTAATAGCTGCTGAAAATAAAATTATTATATTAAAATTGTTATATTTTATAATATTACTGTTTTTACAGTAAATACACTACCAGTCAGAAGTCACTTCTGCTCACCAAGCCTGCATTTATTTGATCCAAAGTACAACAAAAACAGTAAAATTGAAATGTTTACTAAAACTGTTTTCTATTTGAATATATTTTAAAATGTAATTTATTTCTCTGATTTCAAAGCTGAATTTTTTGCATCATTACTCCAGTAATGATGTTCAGAAATCATTCTAATATTCTGATTTGCTGCTCAAAAAAAAATTATTGTGTTGAAAACAGAAGAGTAGAACTTTATCAGGTTTCTTTGATGATTAGAAAGTTCAGAATAACAGCATCTATCTGAAATAGAAATCTTTAGTTACATTATAAATGTCTTTATCATCACTTTGGATCAATTTAAAGCATCCTTGCTAAATAAAGTAATTTCTTTCGAATGGTATAATGTTACAAAAGCTTTTTATTTCAGATAAATGCTGATCTTTGGATCTTTCTATTCAACAAAAAATCCTGAAAAAAAAAATAAATGTATTCAACCATTTTAAATATTTAGAATTATAAAAAAATATATATATATTTCTTGAACAGCAAATCAGCATATTAGAATGATTTCTGAAGAATCATGTGACTGGAGTAATGATGATGAAAATGTAGCTTTGATCACAGGAATAAATTACATTTTAAAACATTTAAATAGAAATCAATTATTTTAAACAGTAAAAATAATTCAAAATGTTACTGTTTTTGCTGTACTTTAGATCAAATAAATACAGACTTGGTGAGCAGAAGAGACTTCTTT
>JAHKKF010525039.1:1298-32151 GCA_019740295.1 Labeo calbasu | reverse complement strand
ACTGATGCTTCAGAAGGAAAAAACGATGCTTTAAGAGCCAGGGGTGTAAACTTTTGGACAGAATGAAGATGTGTACATTTTTCTTATTTTGCCTAAATATTTTTTTTCATTTAGTATCTACAAAATATACTTGCATGTTCCCCAGGGGACAAAAATAAGTTAAATTTTACCTGATCTTCAAATTCAAAAAGTTTTCATCTCCGGCTCTTAATGCATAATTTTTCCTAATGGATCTCAAAATCATACAGTCATTGTTGGAAAGGGTTCAAATACACAAAAATGCTGAAAAGCCAAAGAATTTGTGGGACCTGAAGGATTTTTTTTGAAGAACAGCAGGCAGTTTAACTGTTCAGGACAAATAGGGAACTCATGAACAACTATCATTAAAAAAACAAAAAAAAACAGCTGTGGATCATTAAGGTAACAACACAACATTAAGAATCACTTTTGAACGGGGTCATTTTTTATTAACTATTGTTTTCTCTTGTGGACTATATGTAAATATCTTTTATGTGAAATATCTTATTCAGGTCAGTACTAAATAAAAAATAACATGCATTTTGTATGATCCCTCCTGTTTTGGTCAAATAATTATCATTTTGCTGATTATTCAAGGTGTATGTAAAGTTTTGACTTCAACTGTACAGAGTGAACAAAATGTATTTGTTAAAATTAATTTAATAAGCATCGACTAATCCAATGTGATTAATCTATATAAAACAATGAGGAATAACAGGGTCGGAGAATAAGACTTAATTCACATATCTGTAATAGAAGCTGAGGTGTTTTTTTTATTATTATGAAATATCAGATTAACGTCATTTTAATAATTGAGTAATCGCTGTAGTGGTTGAATGTAATTTACTGCTGTGAAGGTCTGTACACAAGGTGTCTCTTCTAATTGGATCCTCTGATTCTATTTTCGGTTCTGATCTTTATCTCACATAATAGATTGGCCTTGTTTATCTCATCACAGATAAAAGAAATCCGTTAGTAAATGAGCAGACAGTGATGTCACTGAGGCCTCTTGACATCATTTCCTCAATCTACAGAATACTTTGAACCCTATCTGCGCGATCACAGCGGTTATAATTGGCTTTGCTTTCATCATCCAGGCGAAACTGACTGTTCAGGACCTTTTGTTCGGTATAATTTTCCAGTTATTTCCTTATTTGTAAAAAAAGCTACAAGTGTTTGTATTGCTTAAAAGGCTTAAATTATGTTGCGTGGGTTCCTCTGACAGCTCAGCTGCTTCTTTTTGTCCGACTCTAGACTTCCTGTCAGTGTTGAGTAGTGTTCAGTGCTGCTGCTGCTAGTGGACTTTGTAAGGCTTTGTGGTTTTTATGACCCTGTAAATGAAAAGGAATAAATGTACAGTTTTCTCATCTTTGTGTTTCTGTAAAATGTGTGTTGTACTTTTTAGTTCATTTTTAAAGGAGACATATCATGAAAATCTGACTTTTTCTGTGTTTGAGTGCTATAATCGGGTCCCTGGTGAATCTAAAAAACCCAGAAAACATGAAAAGACAACCCAGTACGCCTTTCTCTGCAAGCGTGTGAAAAACAAGCCACCTGTGACCTGTAAATGGGATCTTATTATAATATTAATCTGCATGTTTCCACCCACGCCACCGTCATTTTGTTTTTCAAGTGACGATGTACAGTCATCAGTCATGGCCAAAAATTCTGCAATTCTGTCAGAAAATGCAACCCTTCTCTCAGAAAATTGTTGCAGTTTTAAATGTTTTGGTGTTTTGTTTTTTTTTTTGCATTGGAACAACACAAAAAACAGAGAAGAAAAGTCAAATCGGATACAATTCCACACAGAACCCAAAAAATGCACTGGACAAAATTATTGGCACCCTTAACATAATATTTGATAGCATCCCCTTGGAAAAAACAACTTCTTTTCAATAACTTGAAAGATGCCTTCTCCCAGCTGCTGTTTCGAGATCTCTCCACAGGTGTTCTATGGAATTCAGATCTGAAGGATTGCTGGCCATTTCACAACTCTCCAGTGCTTTGTTTGTAACCATTTCTGAGTGCTTTTTGAAGTGTGTTTCAGGTCATTTTCCTGCTGGGAGACCCATGACCTCTGGTGGAGACGCCAGTGCATTGTGCCCCAAAATTCTTTGGTAATCATTAAATTTCATGATACCGTTCACACATCCATCCAGAAGCAGCAAAGCAACCTCAAAACATCTTTGAACCTGCACCATGTTTGACTGTAGGGACCGTGTTCTTTTCTTTAAAGGCCTCATTTCTTTTTCTGTAAACAGTTCCATGATGTCCTTTACCAAAAGCTCTACTTTTGTCTCATCTGTCCATAGTACGTTCTCCCAGAAGGATTGTGGTTTTGTCACATAAGTTTTGGCAAACTCCAGTCTTGCTTTTTTATGCAGTGGTGTCCTCCTGGGTCTCCTCATATAGTGTCCCTTTTCATTCAGATGGCGACGGATAGTGCGAGTTGACACTGTTGTACCCTGTGTCTGCAGATCAGCTTGAATTAGTTTAGAAGTTAATCGGGTTCTTTATCCACCATTCAAACAATTCTTCGTTGTAATTTTTCATTAATATTGCTCTTCCGTCCACATCCAGGGAGGTTAGCTACAGTGCCATGGGCTGTAAACCTCTTGATGATATTGACACAGTGGACACAGGAACATTAAGATCTCTGGAGATGGACTTGTAGCCTTGAGCATGTCCATGTTTTTCCACAATTTTTTCTCTCAAATCCACAGACAACTCTTCACATTTCTTTCTTTTCTTCATGCTCAGTGTGACACACAACACGATGGTTGAGTCAACTTTACTCCATTTTAACTGGTTGCAATTGTGATTACTATATTGCCCACACCTGTTTAGGTGTGTCTAAATACAAATTACAGGAGCATCACATGCTTGAAAAGCAATTATTTCATACAAATTTGATAAGGTGCCAATAATTTTGTCCAGTCCATTTTTGAGTTCTCTGAAATTTTATCAAGTTTGACTTTTCTTCTCTGTTTTTTGTGTTGTTACCGTGCAAACAAAAACAGTAAGCATGAATACCAAAACATTTGCAACTGGAACAATTTTCTGAGAAAAGTGTTGCATTTTCTGACAGAATTGCAAGAGTGCCGATATTTTTGGCCATGACTGTATAAGTTCTAGCGCCATGGCAATAGTTCGAGCAAAGCATGCTAACTGTTCTATCATTGGCTGCACAGACGACCACAGAGCACTATTTAGAGTCCTAGCCTCAGAGGAGACAAGAGAGCAGTGGATTTATTGATTTATTTAGTGTATATTACATGCGACTTCTTTCCCAGCTGTTTACCTTCACAGACATAACTGTTTTTAAGTCATTAAGAATCATGTGTGTTTTTAACATAAACTTGTGTGTACTTGACAATTTAAGCGCAGTAAGACATAAAAGAGAATTTAGTTTAGTACTCATATGCCAAGCAATAGCCGCTTTCTGTTCAGGTGCTTCGTAACCCATATATCAAAAGTTTATAATATGTTATAATATGGTTTAAAAAGCAAGATTTTAGTGCAATAGACATACTCAAAACCAAACAATGTTTTTATCAGAGTATCTGAGGTATGAGCTGTAAAGGCACAGCCTTATTCTAAAAAAAGGGGCGGGGAGCAGCAGCTCATTTGCATTTAAAGAGACATGCGCGAAAACAGCGTTTTTCTGCTTCTACTCAAAATAGACATTTTCTAAATTATATAAGAAGGGTATTTTGAGCTGAAACTTCACAGACGCATTTTGGTGACACCTGAGACTTACATTGCATATTGTAAAATGGGCCACCGTTTGAATGTTGGGGTGAGAAAGATTTTGTTTTATTTGATTGTTTGCATAACTGTATCATATCTGGCATCACTGCTTAAAGAGGTGAGTCTCTATTAGTTTCATTAACTGTATTCAGTGACAAAAGCATTCGGTTTCAATAAATTGTGTAATAAAATTAGTTTGGGAACCCTGTCTCTTTCATCTCTGACTTAACACCTTGTCCTCTTTGTGAATCTCTCTTTCCAGGATAAGTTATGTCTGCCGCATCATATTCTGGAGGAAAAGGGCCTGATTAAAGTTGGCATCACTGTCCAAGCTTTACTGGATGAGACTTCTGCCAACGAGACACTCATTACATGAGTCACACAAACACAAGCAAGTCTCACTGACACACACACACACACACACACACACTAATCCTTATGGATGGACCTCCACCACCAGATCTTTCCAAAATTCGCTGGACAGTGTCCATTTATTTCTGTTAAAACAGCTGATCCTCAACTTGCAGGTATATGCTCATGTTTTTTCTCACTTTCTTTACTTCAATATTTAGTACTGTTATCTGATCACTGTTGCCCAGGCCATAGTCGTATTAGCAAAAAAATAGCTGAAAGCTAAAATATGAAATCCCTTTATTTAATATACATATATTTATTAAAAAGCTAGTTGAGAGATGTACACAATTGTGCACAGTTCCTAAGGGTTTTTTTTATATATACATCTACATGTTTAGATTCTATGATATTTGTTTTGGGCCTTTAGTGATCTAGATTTAGAACACTCGTCCTCCCAAGACTCTTGAAGAGTCCTTCAAGTATGTGACTTTTTGTAACCACTTTTCGTGAACTTGTATTTTGGGAGACGTTGATGTTTTGTCTCAGGGGAGGTGTGGCCTCACTATAGTTTCCTACAGTCTCTGCTCTGCTTGCCTGTCAGTCAGGTATGATTTCGCTAAAAGAGTATGTTTGAGTGTATGGATGGTAGAAAAAAAACTGATGTCTTCGAGGAGAGGATTTCTTTTGTGAGAGTGAGAGAACGAGAGCACATGTTTGCACTTTTTGTATGTAAGTTTGTGTCAAAGGATTTTTTTTTTTTTTATTTTACTTGTGCGTGTTTGCTTACGGAAAGTCTGATGTCCAAAGCTTCAGCTTCTCACAGATTTAGCCATGAAACAGACCAAAACATCTGAAGCTGGTATCTCACTGGAGATTATTTGACAGTTGCCAAAATTATTTTCATATATCAAACTGATTTACAAACATAATCGTTTTATAGTTTTTTTTTTTTTTAACAATTTAAATGTATTTTTAAAATAAGAGTTTTGTATTTGTAGAAGGATTTGTAATGTGATATTGGTGTGTGAACGTGTAAAATGTACAGAACATTTATATTTGATGTGCTTATTTTAGTATGTTTGATTTGGTTTTTATTTTACTTCAACTTAAAGCACAATTTATTTTATTAATGTGAACTGACAGGGAAAAAAGCAACTTTATCATCTAGATTCTTGTATGAAAGCAGTTATAACACTTCCATATACAGTCAAAAGTTTACGTCCATCTTGCAGAATCTGCAAAATGTTATTTTACCAAAATAAGAAGGATCATACAAAATGCATGTTGTTTTTTATTTAGTACTCACCTGAATAAGATATTTGACATAAAAGATGTTTACATACAGTCTACAAGAGAAAATAAAGTCAAATTTATAAAAAATGTCCCTGTTCAAAAGTTTACATACACTTGATTCTTAATACTGTGTTGTTACCTGAATGATCCACAGCTGTGTGTGTTTTGATTGTTTTTGTTTTTTGATTAGTGATAGTTGTTCATGTCTCACAAATTCTTTGGTTTTTCAGCATTTTTATGTATTTGAACCCTTTCAGCAATGACTGCATGATTTTGAGATTCATCTTTTCACACTGAGGACAACTGAGGGACTCATATGCAACTATTACAGAAGGTTCAAACGCTCACTGATGCTCCAGAAGAACAAACGATGCATTAAGAGCCGGGGGTGAAAACTTTTGAACAGAATGAAGATGCGTACATTTTTCTTATTTTGCATAAATATTTTTTTTTTTCATTTAGTACTGACCTTAAGAAACTACAGAAGATACTTACCTGTTTCCCAGAAGACAAAAAATTAAAAAATCAAGTTAACCTGATCTTCAAATTCAAAAAGCTTCTAGCTTCTAATGCATCACTTTTCCTGATGGATCTCAAAGATAAATCTCAAAATCATACATTTTTGGAAAGGGTTCAAATACACAAAAATGCTGAAAAACCAAAGAATTTGTGGGACCTGAAGGATTTTTCTGAGAAGCAGAGGGCAATTCAACTGTTCAGGACAAACAAGGGACTCATGAACAACTATCACTAAACAAACAAACAAACCAGCTGTGGATCATTCAGGTAACAACAGTATTAAGAATCAATTGTATGAAAACTTTTGAACATGGTCGTTTTTACAAATTCAACTATTACTTTCTCTTGTGGACTATATGCAAAGGTGTTTTATGTGAAATATCTTATTCAGGTCAGTACTGAATAAAAAATAACATGCATTTTGTATAAAAATTAACATTTTTCCAGATTCTACAGGGCGTATGTAAACTTTTAACTTCAGCTGTATAATTTCTGAGAGACTGTTGGCTGTTATTATTTATTCATGACAATAATTTACATGCATTCATTACAAATACATTTAAAAAGGATTATCTCTGTACTGTAATTGCCAACAAAAACATATCTGCTCCTAAATCTTAATAAACATTATTATACTGTAGCAAATATTAGCAACAAAAATCTATCCAGAAGCTTTAAGTTTAAACATCAAAAACAAATTGGTGCATCATTAGTTAACTCATTAGAGTTAAAAAGCTATCCTAAACATACTACTTCCCCATAAACCTGTCATATTTTGATTAAAACAGATATGAAAATGTGGATTAGAAAGTGTAATTTTAGAGACATTTGAACGGGATAGCATTTAGATATTGGTCTTTGATGGTAGATTTACATGGTATTTTACAAGCCTTTAAGGTTTTTTTTTATTTTAAAATCATGCATAGTTTAGACAGTAGTTGCATCCTATAAATTCACTGCTGTATCCTTTGAGAAATTCTGTTCTTAGGGTTGTCCTTAGACATTTAAAACACTGATTTGAACTTTATTTATATTCATTCAAGTACAGTATGAAAATCTGCTACAGTGAGCAAGTGGTGCATCATTAATGTACTATCAACATTCCCCAGCACTTCACACTAGATGGAGCTTTAAATGCAGATTTGATTTTGAAATGACACGTGTTTTGCACTTTACATATTTGGGACTGTCTTTTTGGCAACTGGCAAATAGTATTATGGTATTTATATTACAGTATTTGGAGAAAATATCAGCTGATCAGATCACTAATGTGTAAAATGGGATTCAAATCTTAAACTGCTGAATGTTATGTGGCTATTTTTTCTACTTTGATGTATAAGGAGAAAAGGCTTGTACTAAACATTTTTGTACTTTAATTTTATAAATAGGAATTATTTTTCCATGTCTTTTCAGTGTTTGGGATTTTACCCCTTTGTAATTCTGTGAACTTTTAAGTGCATGTACAGTAATGCTTTTGGGAAATGCATGCATGTCACTCCACCTTTTGCCTTAACCTCTGTAAATAAGGTTTATTTGTACCATCTTCTACCAGTAAATACTTTTCACCTTCAAAGACTAGTTTGTTTCTTCATTTCCAAGGTACTGTAGATATGACAATAATGGTGTTAAAGGAGTAGTTCATTTCCAAAACAAAAATTTACAGATAATGTACTCACCCCCTTGTCATCCAAGATCCACGTCTTTCTTTTTTCCTTCAGTCGTGAAGAAATTTTTTGAGAAAAACATTTCAGCATTTTTCTCCATATAATGGACTTCTATGGTGCCCCCGAGTTTGAACTCCCAAAATGCAGTTTAAATGCAGCTTCAAAAGGCTCTAAACGATCCCAGCCAAACAAAAAGGATTTTATCTAGCAAAACGATCGGTTATTTTCTAAAAAAATTGACAATTTCTATACTTTTTAACCTCAAATGCTCGTCTTGTCTAGCTCTGGATGAACTTTGTGTATTCCGGTTCAAAACAGGTTAGTCTAACTTCAAAATCGTCCTACATCGGCGTGTAAACTTTTTGTGTAAGGTGCGTTCGAGTTTCTTTGCATGTTAACTGGGTCGCTACGATCGATGTAGGACGATTTTGAAGTTGGAGGAGAAAATGAAATGGGAGTTTTTCGACCTACCCTAACAGTCTTGAACCGGAATACACAGTTCATGTAGAGCTAGACAAAACAAGCATTTGAGGTTAAAAAGTATATAAATTATCCTTTTTTTTTGAAAATGACAGATCGTTTCACTAGATAAGCCCCTTCTTCCTCAGCTGGGATCGTTTAGAGCCCTTTGAAGTTGCATTGAAACTGCATTTTGGAAGTTCAAACTCAGGGGCACCATTGAAGTCCACTACATGGAGAAAATTCCTGAAATGTCTTCCTCAAAAAACAATTTCTTAACGACTGAAGAAAGACATGAACATCTTTGATGACAAGGTGGTGAGTAAATTATCAGTAAATTGTTGTTCTGGAAGTGAATTTCTCCTTTAATACTTGTCAAACCACATTGATTAGATGTCTAAACCATTTACCCTGCTTTATTTAGTGTGAAATGAGGGCTTGTTAATAACATCTAGAATAATTGTGCGCAAAAAAGTATCCAGAAGGAAATTCAATCATTCACTGAAGAACAACAAGTACAAAATCACAACCAAATGCCTTTATTTAAAGAATTGCAAATGTCTCTACATCCTAACAACACCCTATTAGCTATGCATATGAAAATACAAAGAGTTCCACTGCACTTTGAGGGATAGTGAACCAGTTAGGACATGGCTCTGATGTCATTTCCAGCTGTGTAGATACTGTAGGTGTGGTTATGGTCTGGAAGGCACAATGGCTGGTTGCCATACTCATGACGCAGTTTCACGCATTCAGATATTTGGCATGGTGCTTGATGTGGTCGTTGATGAAGGAGAAGATGAAATAGTAGCTGTGATCATAACCCTGATAGAGCAAAAGAAAAACAACCCCTGATTTTGGCTTAAAATATATACACCACTATAAAGGGCTAAATGGTGATATGTAATCGTGAGTCCTGAATTGGTGTAGTTGGATTTGTTGAATTAATAGTAAATCACTTTAAAATATTCAAAGCTAACATATTAAAATCCAAAGACCTGTCTAAGCATCAGTCTGAGATCACAAGTGAAAATGCTTCCATTTTTTTTACCATTTAATACACAAACAATCAATATAAATATTCAGCACAATAATTTTAGTGAGAAAAAAAATCTGGTATGTACCTCTTTTGCTTTCAAATGCTGAGGCATGTGACTATCTGCACAAAGTATCATGCTGCTGTATAATTAACTAGATTTCCCTACATGCAGTTCCCGTTATTCATCATGGGTTGGTTCAGTACTGACCTGCTGAAGGCGGAAAACGACAGGAATTTTCTTCTTGGAACAGGCAGCGATCAGATTGTCAGGAAGCAGCTGACTGGAAGACAAGAACTGGTCATCGCGGCCTTGATCAATCAGAATATCAAGCTCAGGACCGGAATATGATTCAGCCAATACAGTAGCATCATACAACTGTGGAGACGACAGAGGAAGACAGCTGAGACAAAGCAATTCCTATTTTAATATTTTGCAAATTTAACTGCTTTCTACTTGAATACATTTTAAAATGTTATTCTTGTAATGGCAAAACTGAATTTTCAGCAGCTATTCCAGTCTTCAGCATCACATGATCCTTCAGAAATTATTCTATTAAGCTGATTTGTTGTTATTATTATAATGAAAACAGTTGAGCTGCGTAATATTTTTGTGGAGACCATAATACTTCTTTTAGGATTCTTTGATGAATAGACCAAAAGAACAGCATTTCTTTGAAAGAAAAACATACATTTTTAAACTTACAGTCACTTTTGATGAATTTAATGCATCCTTGAGCAGAACAAAAAACAAAACTTTATAATGACAAATTAATGAACAGTAGTGTTTATACATATGTGACCCTGGACCACAAAACCAGTCATAAGGGTCAATTTTTCAAAATTGAGATTTATACATCGTCTGAAAGCTGACTAAATAAGCTTTAAATTGATGTCTGGTTTGTTAGGATAGGACAATATTTGGCCAAGGTACAACTATTTGAATATATGGAATCTGAGGGTGCAAAAAAACAAAATATTGAGAAAATCACCTTTAAAATTGTCCAAACAAAGTTTTTAGCAATGCATATTAGTAATCAAAAATTAAGTTTTGATATATTTACAGTAGGAATTTTACTAAATATCTTCATTGAACATGATCTTTACTTAATATCCTAATGTATTTTGGCATAAAAGAAAAATCAATAATTTTGACCCAAACAATGTATTTTTGGCTACTGCTACAAGTATACCCCAGCGACTTAAGACTGGTTTTGTGGTCCAGGGTCACATATAACCGTCTCTCACCTCCCAGGTGGACTTGTCAGGTCCAAGATAGCCAGAAAAAGCTTTCTGTCCCCATGCACATTGTATGGGGTTACAGATGGGTGCAAACGCTGACACAGACTGAAATAGACACATGTAAAAAGAATTTAAAAAGTCATATTCAATATTTGAATATATTTCAAACTACTAAATGCTAAAGCAGTAAATGTAATGTCAAATATACACATGCCTTATATTTCCCCGGATTCTTAAGTGCACAAATGAGAGCTCCGTGGCCCCCCATGGAGTGACCAAAGATAGACATTTTCTCAGGATCAGCAGGAAAGTTAGAATTAATAAGCCGTGGTAGCTGAGAACAAGAGAAAGGCGATGAAGCCACTCAGTCTAAAAGCCAATGTTTAATATTTAACTGTAAAATTTTTCATTCATATCCACCTTATTTTTCCCGTAAGAATGGGCACGGCCGTTTGTAAATTTTATGGGTTTGTCTTCTGGTCTCATTCACATCCAGCTATTTTTAGCTGTACAAAACAGCTCCTTTTGCTGTTTGATATTGCACATTGGTGTGTCTTACCAGATTATTTGAATGTATTATCTTAATTATGAACACACAGGTTTGTAGTGTAAAGAGTTTCACAGTTTATTGTTATTCTTCTCATTTCTCTATAGCGACTAATGAACTGGAAGTCTCGCCCAAGTGCTTCTGTGTTGAAGAATAAGGTGGATAAATGTTTATCAGGGTTTGACTTTTTCATAGTGACTAATACAAAGTACACACACCTCCTCGGTGACATACGCATACATGCGGTAGTTAGTCTTCCAGGGTTCCTGGGAGGCATTGACATAGAATCCTGCACCTGTCCCGAAATCCCAGCTCTCCTCCTCACCTTCAATATTACAGCCACCTGACCAGAGCACAATCATCATTTTCTGAGCATGTGCTTATGTGTTAATGAAGCTATATTAGCATTGGATATTTCTGATCACAAAATAACAATAACCAGCAGTTTATTACTTTCTTACTGCAGCAGTGCAGAGTTACATGGTATAATAATAATTTACATTTGATTTATGCTTTAACTGGCCTTTTTCCAAGCAGTGGAATGACAATCTGGTGGGAAACTCTAGTCTCTAACCTAAACTGGGAAGTCACAATGCTATTTGATCCTCAGGGGAGATTCTTATTTGTTTATCTATATGTTGCAGTAATGCACTGACTTCCCAAGGGATCTCAGTTTCCATAATTATTATATTTTGACCTATGAATCTCTAGGGCCAGGCTGAGCAGAAGTCACAGTCATAGGGTATAATGTCTCCAGAGATGGACCAGTAAGACTGTAAACTGTAAATGTTTAGATGTTTACGTGGACTGGTGTCTGGAGCTACAATGATGATCCCATTTTCAGAAGCCGCCTGCTGGCCCCCTGCTTTAGTGATGAAGTTTTGCTCTGTGCATGTCAATCCTGCAAAACACAATAAATGGGTAAATACATTTTTAAGTACATTATACTGCCTGTGTATAGGGTGTTTTCACAACGCATCATCAATCAACCATATTGGCAGCACTGAACGTAAACAATGCCACTGAACTGACCTAAACTTGCATATTTTGCTGATTATTGCTGCTGAAAATGGTCAATTACTGTCATGTTTTGGGCTGTACTAATGGATCAAACCAGGAGAACATTTGGAGTACTATAGACTGACAAAAGTTGTAACAAATCAAGGAGCAGAGTGCAAAAAAACTGAAGAACAAAAGGCGTTTGTGGTCAGCCAAACTGAACCAGATGCTCCAGGGCAAGAATCTTGACAACATCCATGTTTGTTCTTATCATATCCAGTCAGGTAGGTGATATATTACTCTAATATATTAATTAATACTGCTTGTATGTATCTTTACCACCTATTAACTTTAGTTTGCCAAAATATTACGCACTTTCCTGCTTACTAAGTCCTTCTCTATATGATTTAGCAGCTTCCACACTTTTTCTGTGGTTTAGACAGCATAACTTGGCAGAACAACATATTCAGTAGTACATTTACAGTGCAATCCATGCTGTTGTTTACATCCGAGTATCGCCAATATGGCCGCGCATCCAGGTAACTGACCAAACCGTAACGTGCAGTGCAAAGAATAGTGTAGGCTCTAACAAATTGCTTTCATTTCTCTGAATAAAAGTGTCTGCTAAACGCACAAATGTAAATAGAAACTACCCACAACATTTATATCTAACGAAACTTAGTATACTTCAGTACACAGCACACAGAAATAGCAGCGAGACTCATTAACAGTCCTAGAGAAGAGAAACGAAAAGTCAAGCACCTGAAAGCCAGTATAGCACTGGGCATTTGGAGCTCTCAGCCTTGGGAGGAAGGTAAATGCCGAACTTCATTTTGCATTTTAACTCGGAGCTGAAAATAAAGTGTATGTTAAAAGCAGTAAGGTGCATATTTCATTCAGGCGTTTGAATCAAGCGTACAGTCTCTCACCTGTCATGCTCGAACACTTTCTGATATCCATCGCAGCACTTATTAGAAGAAACCTGCGTTAATGCCATTGCACCGTTTACTGTGCTGAGAAAAATCAAAAGTTCGAGTTATAAGATCTTATTTTACACACAGTCACTCGGCACTCGCATGCAAATGTATCCACAAACATCACTTTATGAACTGACTTCCATACATAAAGAGTGATCTTTTGAATTCGCTTTTTATGTATCTGAACACCATTTGAGGCTTGTCAAATAATTTCGTTAAACGATTCATATTTAAGTCCGGACTCATGGAGTCTGCGCATGCGCAGTACAGCAACTGGCCTGCCAAACTCACAGCACTATTTGCAGAATCTGCAGAAAACGACTCAAAGAAGCGACTTAAGACGTTTAAAATAATGCCAAAACTTGAGTTATAGCGTTACGTTTTATTTAGCTCCCGTGCAACACTCCTCTTCACGCGAGATAATGGTCTGGATATTATTTTGTAGCACTTACCACTACAGCTAAAGGATCCAGTGCTCAGTGTAACGTCAGGCTTAGCGTAAGACGTAAAGTCACGCCCCCTTACGTTTTTCTCGTGTGGTCTGCGCTTCTACATTTTGGCCACAAAGGGGCGCTCGAAAGACGTTTGTGTAATGTAAATCTGTTTGAAAGTGCGTGCCCATTTTAAATAACTTTCCAAACTTATATTTGCAGATCATGAAATAGGGAAGTTTGTTGTTCAAAAGCCAAAAGAATTTGATTAAATGTAAGGGCAAATTTATTCGACAGTGATCCATAAGTTATTAAAAAGTGGCATATTTTTACTTAAGAAATATGGAACTTGTCTTCTAAATGCATATAAACACCCTCTGACTATGTTCTATTTTAAATCTGAGGATAATAGCTCTAAAATGTAGGCTACTTCACATCTAAACATGCTTACTTCTCTACAAGTGCTATACAGTAAAAAGCAGTTTGTTAACTGAGTAGGATATCTCAGTGCACACTATTCAGTAGGTGAGCAATACATCTGCTAAGGTTTTGAAGTGTGCAATCATTGAACACTTCTCTAACCTAAAAAGGCCTTGTGAGCAGAGGAGCTGTCACATCTGAAAAGTTAAACAAAAAAAGTCAGCGAACAGTGAGAACAGTGAGAAAAACAACCATTTTCAAGTGCTGTTGGTAGAGAGAAAGTTGTTCCTCAGGGTTAAATTTTCTGTAATAATACAAACACACAAAAATGTGAGTCATTTTTACAACACATCTGCTTCTTAGAGCACATCATTTAGTTGGATATGAATAATAATTGTCTCTCTCTTTCTCTCTTTATCTATATACACACATACACTTGACTTTGACAATGTAGCTTACACGCTTAAACATGTTTGTACTTTGTTAAAGAGATAGTTCTCCCAATAATAAAAATTACCCTATGATTTACTCACCCTCAAGCCATCCTAGATGTATATGACTTTCTTCTTTCAGACATACAATCACAGTTACATTAAAAAATGTCCTGGCTCTACTGAGCTTTATAATGGCAGTGAATGGCTGTTGAGATTTTGAAGTCCAATAAAGTGCATCCATCCATCATAAAAAGTACTCCACATGGCTCCGGGGGGTTAATAAAGCCTTCTGAAGCAATGTGTTTGTGTAAGAAAAATATCCATATTTAAAACTCAAAACCATAGTCTCTAGCTTCCGCTAACTGTCGTACACACGTTCACAATAGAGTGGCATTCCAGTGAATGAAGTAGGATGTAGTGACAAAAGCAGAAACACAGAGGAGAGAGCAAAAAAGTACAAAAAAAAGATTTGTATAGAAAAATGTTGGAGGATTTCAATATAAAACAAGAGGAGACTGGTTTCCCTTTGCTGTAAACAAAACTTGGTTCTCGCGAGACTAGCATATTCTTACACTACACCTACGTCCACGTCATCCACTGGAACGGCACTCTCACGTGAACACGTGTACGACAGTTAGCGTAAACTAGAGATTAAGGTTTATAACATTTTAAATAAGGATATTTTTCTTACACAAACACATCGATTCATTTTAGAATGCCTTTATTATCCCCCGCAGAGCCGTTGAGGCACTTTTTATGATAGGCCGATGCACTTTATTGGACTTCAAAATCTCAACACCCATTCACTGCCATTATAAAGCTCAGAAGAGCCAGGACATTTTTAAATATAACTCTGATTGTATTCATCTGAAAGAAGAAAATCAAATACACCTAGGATGGCTTGAGGGTGAGAAAATCATGCTTTTTGGGTGAAATATCCCTTTAATTGTGACAAGGATGAACTTTGTGACTTAAGATTGTCTACAGAGGCCAAAACAGGCAGTGTTACATTTTTCTACTGATCTATAGTTAGTCAAAGATTAAATTAGAGCTTGATGGTTATGTTGTACACTGGCGCATACTAATAAGTTTTGGACTAATAAGTCTTTCATTTATAGTGCAGGTTGCGCAGCTGCAAAAGATATATCAGTGTCCTGCTTAACAGTGTAATATAGCAGATAACATTACATCAGTTACGATAATGCTTTTCTGATTCTACTAAAATCTTAATTTGTCTTTCATATGACACCATCTAATTTCCCATGAAATCAAATTATTTGTCATTTTATGCCCTAGCCGTCTCGGCTCGCTTATACTTATGGGCCGTTAGTGAACTTTATTCTTTTGGTGTCCTTCACTTCAAACCAACTTCTGTTTCAGTCACCTTAAGTACTGCCATCATTTATAAACCACTCCGCATGATTCAGCGCCTACTTCCACCGCACTGCATGCTAAATGTGATCAGGATGAAATGACAAACTCCATGGAAACATGTCACGTTGAGCATCGCAAACCAATAAGCACGTCCTTTCTAAAAACTAAATAAACTGTAATGACCACATACGGCAGAAAATACATTAGCGTCTCCTTGTTAAAGACAAATCGCAGGCTGTCCAGACAATTACCAGAGCATGGAATGGAATGCTTACTTAATTTAACTGCAAAAACACAATGTACTGAAGAACAGGAAGAACACAATCAATCTCTCTCCATCAGCCATCTGTAAAGGCATTTTTACCTTCGACAGTTTTTATTGTTTTTCTGACAGAGACCACAAAACATTTAAGAGAGAAGCATTGTGCCTTAGAGGATAGCAGCTAGAGTACTCATTTGAACAATTATGATTCTCCAGCTCTCTAATATTTCCAAATATTCACTGTTGGGTGTATAGAAGCTTGTTTCTGCCACGGGATTTAAAAACAATTCTGACTTCTTTCTTGTAATTCTGAGAATAAAAGGAGCTACCAAAGATGAACTTAACTGATGTCCATCACAATTTCAGCACTTCACATACTAATATGATTCACTTATTTAACCATGAAATTAAACAAAGTGAATGTACTTTATGCACTCAACTGTTACGCTTTCCTTAGACTCCAATAGGCTCTCAATGACAAAGTCATCTTATACTCATACTCTAAACAGTAGTGTACATAGTAGTATGTCATTTGGGACACAACTATACTTTCAGTGGCACCACAATCTTTATCTAATTATGGGTTGATATGTGTAAAACTCGCATGTTGTTAATTGACCTTCATACATGAAGCATCAGTCAAGAGCCGGTCTTTGGATTCCTAAGGAGCTTTTTAGTTTGTCGAATGACTCACACATAATATATGAAGACCAAATCTGTCTGGCTGAAAGGGAACTTGATCACACGTCCACCGGTATGAATCATCACTAAAGTCTGAATGGCTTACTGATTTGAAAAGCTTAATAATACTCTCAACGTTCGCACGCTAAACAAAAGGCTAACCTCCAATATTAAGATGAAGTGAGTCGTAATCACCCCTGTGATACAAAATTACCTTTTTTAACCAAGTGATTTGAACTCATTCGTAACTAATTTAGCATAAGTACATACCGATGAAGCATGGAAAGAGCGAGATTTACAGCTAAGGTGACGCACACTTGCAAACTGATTTGATTTACAGTTACACATCAAGACCAAGCCTACTGATTTGTATGGAGTGCAAAAGAATATAGTCTAACCTTGTGATGGTTAAGGTGGATGCCTTTGTCCTGCTTAACACTCAATCATGTCTGAAGCGTTCTCTAACTGCTGCAAATTTTTTTTCAATATATCATTTTTTTTAAAAAATATGATTTATTTTATTGCATTACATTTTTTATTTAAGTTTAATAGTTGAATTGTTTTACTAAATCACAGTGGAGATCAAAATTAGAGAACAATCTGTACTTGATTTTTTTTCTGAAATATTGTTAATCTACAGTACATTGCTTAAAATTTGAGGCTGTAGTTTAACACGTTTGACAAAATATCCAATTCATTTCAATAAAAACCTTTATTTTGTGGAAAACACAGTGATCAAAATTAGAGAACAGTAACCACTGTGGCACGAAAGAAGATTACAACAAACATTTTGGATGGTTACAGCTGTCAGAAATTTGTAGGAAGTGCTTTGAATGACTTCAGCACATCTACGGCTGTAGGACATCACTAGTTTCACACACTACCACTCTTTTTTTCACTCTTTTCCATAGTTTGGTAACTGTAGTGGGTTTCTTAGCCATAACTTTGTCACCAAAGATTTTCCGGAGAGTTTCAAACAGGTTTAGATCATCACTCTGGGCTGGCCATTTCATTATTTCAGTGTTCTTAGCTTCAAGGAACAGCTTTACCTGTGTGACGGGAGCATTGTCCTGCATGAAACTTGCAGGCTAATAGGGAGATGCATGCAGGGAAGGAACTGCATGTTGCTGAAGGAGGTTGTATCTGTATAAGAGGCCCAACTCCTGCTTCAGAAAACATCCCCCAAACCACTTCCTCCTCCACCTTTCACTGACTTCTTTAGGAACTTGAGCTTCAGTCTTTCCCCAGTTTGACGCTGAACAAAATGTTTCCCATCAGACCCAAATAAATAAAACTTGCTCTCATCACTAAAGTGAACTTTGGACCAGTTCTCCTCTCTCCACACAACATGCTCCTCAGCAAAGGTGAGCTTAGCCTTTTGATTCTTTCTGCTGATGAGAGGTTTGGTCACTGCAGAGCGTGACTTCTCTTAAATGTTCCGAGATAGATCCTTACCCTGTTCAGCACTGAACTGACAAGCAATTCCAGCTGCAGGGTTGAACCATTTCCCCACTGAGAGTCTCTGCATTATCCTGTCTTCTTGTGCAGTTGGCTTATGTGGACAATCAGTCTTTTTGAGGAACCTGAATGAATTAGTGTCATTGTAAAGCTGCAATAATCAAGAAATTACAGATTTGGAATGACCAACTTCTCTCGCAGTGGCTGAAAGTGTCATCCTTTTGGCCCTAATCTGGACAACCTGATGTCTCAGGGTTTCAGTCACCTCAAAGCAGCCCACCATCTTGCAATCTCAGTGAAAATTGGAGAAATGCAGCCAGTTGAACAGGGTTTGTCATATAATTAAGGAAACTGGCACCAGGTGTCAGATTAAAACCAATGACTTGGAGAAATGTGTTCTCTAATTTTGATCAGAGCTCTTTTTCAAATATCTCTGTTTCTTATACTGTGCTTCAGAATACAATTAATTTATGAAATATGCTTAAAAACCCTTTTATTCCTGTTAGGATAACTTCAAACAGGACTAACCAGTGACCTTGATATTTAGGAAATCATAAGTTGTTCTGTAATTTTGTTCCCCACTGTATATTTAAGAGAGTTTACTGACTTCTGCAGATTTCAGATTTAGGATACACTCATACTATGAAACATCAAATCGTTTTTGCAGTTTTATTTACTTTTAATTGTATTTATTTTATTTATTGCTACCGTTTAAATTAGGAGTGGGAAGCTTTAGGTATTCGATTCAAATCGATTTGTGCATTTTTGTGCACAATGGACATTAAATGCACCAGTATTTTGATACAAAAATACACCAGTCTGTAGTATGGGTAGTCCTGACTCAAGAAATCAGTGTTTCCTAATAACTGTTATCTTCCTAATAAATCAAAAATATTTACACTTCCCATTAGAGATGTGCCCAAATCCATGTTTGGAAAGAAAATGACGTACTGCGGAACCCCTAAACGGAATAAATATAAGATGGGAGGACAAAAAAATATTTCAATGCTTTGTCTCACAATTATGTCGTTGGGTAATTATCCTGTGTATAAATTGCTGTCTTCGGGAAGTCGTTATTAATACACTCGCTTTTTACTTTCACTTTCGAGACTCACAATCGCACATACTCTGTGTATATTGTGGAGTGGCAATACTTACCACAAATTTTGCAAGATTAGATGTTTGTCAGTGGTGCTTAATATTTGCAAATCATTCGCCATCGTCCTACTTTGTTTATGTGGTAAGAGAAACTGTGTGTACTCTAATGTAACAGGCTACCGCTAAGTGGCTAACCATGACCGTTTAGTGGCTCCATTGAATGCATTTTTGGAGCCGGATGTATTTGTTTTTCTTTCTCCATTGCTGTTGCTGTTTTTTCCTGACAACATCATGTTATTATTAAGCCTAGGCTATTATGATTATATTAACTAGAAAATCGATTTTTGAAATTTGTGAATCGATGTGAATCGCGATTCAAATGTGAATCAATTTTTCCACCACCCCTAATTTAAATCTATTTATTTTGTAGATTTTTTAAAAATTAGATTATTCTATGTTATTTATTTTTAACAGAATTCTCTTTTTATTATACTTACACATTTTTGCATTTTTTAGTGAATTTTAAATATAATTTATTATCCATTTTAGAACATTCTTTTTAAATACATGTACATTTAAACTATCAGTAAGATGTGAATGATCTGAAACGATCTCTCTCTGCCCTAATTCTTTTCTGATCACCTGAGGATAAGAGCACAACCGCAAAAAGGAAATGACACGGTCACGTGATTTCCCCGTTCTTGCCGAAACTGTGAAGATCAGAACCGACGAGGGACCTTTCCACTGATAAACCATTTCAATAGATTTATTTCACACTGAGCGACGGCCTGCACTCCAGCAATTTTCAAATGCTCTGTTCTTGAAATTGAAAGCATGTTATTTTCTTGGCACTCTCAAAAGAAATATGAAGCATAGCTGCATGCAGAAACTAGCCAACTGGCCTTGACTGCACATAAATCTTCCGCAGATCTTTGATTTTAAGAATGCGCTCTAGAATTATGATGCTTTTATGGTGCAGTTTAGATTACAGCTGTAAAAACCAATAAAGTACTTAGAAATTGTACCCTAGCAGAAAAAAGCAGAAGGTCAGAAAAAGCTGTGGAAACATTACCGCTGTGGGTACCTACATTCACCCTGAGAGAGTATATATATCACATGGTGGGTGTGCTATTAGAACATGAATTTAGATACACACAGTATGAGAAACACATAATACATTTTTAGGCTTTCCTATGACATCTTTAAGTGGCCAGAGTGACCGCTTTAGATCGCAATAGCTTTAACATGCTGAGTGTTTTCAGCTACTATGACCAACATATTTATGTGCCTGCAGACTGTATTACTCAAATGGAGTGTCACACATGCTTATGTGTGTAAAATATACATGCACTGAATAGTCGATTAGCCACCTGACTAGATAATCATCCCATCAGAGAGGTGAAGCTATCATAACAGCTTTAAAAAAAATCAACGAGGGTCAGGAACCCATAGTCAACAGGAAGCAAACATGGCAAATGCTTGACATCGCTGCGGTCGGTGAAAAACTGAGTTTTACTGCCAATTTCTGGCTGGATCAGAGGCATCTGAGATCATTTCATCTACTACCTGTCAGTCTAAAAGTAATTTAGCACAAGGTAAAAAGAGAAGGGGGAGAAAAAATGAAGCTAGGAGATAAAAACAGAGGGAATTTGTTTATATATGGTGATTTTGGCATTTTAATTGCAGTAATCTTTTTCACCTTTGTTCCTTGACTCTGTCCTGCCCTCTTTTAATGAGATTCCCATGTATCACGGAGATGATTCATTAATTAGGATTACAGGCGTGATGTGACATATGTGAATAATTTAGCATCAGCTCGGAAGAGGGTTAGGAGAACCCCAGAAAATACATGAAAGGAGTGTCAAACAGGGTTCATTCTTTACTCGTGCCTCTCATGCCAGCTTTCTCTCCCGATTTCTCCCTCTCTCTCTTTTTCACACGCTCTCATTTTTGAGCAGCTGTGACAGTTGGCATTTCATACTTAAAGTTCAAAGAACTTTGCATTGAGCATGGCTTTTCCATCTCTCTCACTCTCACACACAAAAACTCAACCCCCGGAGGATTGATACTCACACTTGTCTAGGTGGGTGTAGTAGTTAGTTCTGGGATAGATGAAGCCCTCCGGCATGAAGACTAAAGTGTTTACAAAACGTTCTTTAATTGATTTAAATCACTCGATGTGTGTGTGTGTGTGTGTGTGTGTGTGTGTGTTTCCCTGTGTAGGTGTGTTCTGGTACGTGTGCATGTTTTTTGGGTCAGTGAATGACATGGAAAAAAAAAATCACCTTAAGGTTATTTAATTTTGAAGAAAATGCCACCCACACGACTTCTGATTCCCAGCAGCCACAGCTGCACCTTGCTGATTAGGAATCGCGCAGGTGCCAGTCAGATCATAAATGCTTTCTTGACACAACCCACACGCAGATTAAGACACACTCCAGATACACACAAACACTCAGCCTGACATTACATATTTATATATTGGCCTATATGTCAGATTGCATTGAGTGTTTAATATAGAGAGAGAGAAAGAGAGAGAGAGAGAGAGAGAGAGAGAGAGAGAGAGAGAGAGAGAGAGAGAATATATACACAGTATATATATCAGAGGTTGCGCCAGACTTTAACATTTCCTCATTTTGACGGACAGGGTTGTAAAAATTCCGTCATAATCTATTATTACCCGACATTATAATTTTCATATCTTAATTAGAATAAAACATTTAATTGCTTTTATTTTTGTTCACATTTTCATGTTTAATAATGAATCTAAATTACAGGACAACAGCGCAGTTTAAAAAGACAACAAAATATGCTAGGGCTGGGTAAACTAATAAAAATGGATTTCTCGATTTTAATAGATTCTCTTGTTAATGAACCAAAATCGATTCTTAAATCACAATCGATCTTTTGGTCTATGCTGTTTTCAGTTGATGAATAAACAAATAGCAATAGGCTAGGCTTTGTGTTACTTTTGATATCAAACAGAGTCTCAGATTTAAAATTCTGTCCATTTCATTAGGAAATTCAAGCAATAAATACCGTTTTGGCGCTCTTTAATATGGCGTGATAGATCGTTGTAGCTTCTGTGTACTCCTCTGTGTGTAATCAATCAAAGACATAGGAAAACATTCGTGACAGTTCCGTTTTTGTTTTGGATCCAGTGCTCTGCTGCTACATTGGAGCGCACTCGCCACCAACTGGACAGGAGTGGGAATTACAGCTACAATTTTACAAAATCACACTCAGTGTAATGTCAAAATGACGGACGGACTTCAGATTTTTCTGTCACTGATAAAAAAGTTCTGTCAGTGACGGACAATTTTCGCTTAATGCGACCTCTGATATATATATATATATATATATATATATATATATATGGGCTCTGAACGATCCCAGCCAAGGAAGAGCGGTCTTATCTAGCGAAAGAATCGGTTATTTTCTAAAAAAAAAAATGACAATTTATTTATTTTTTCCCCTCAAATGCTCGTCTTGTCTAGCTCTGCCATTCGCATGCCTAATCTGTGTAATCAGAGTCTATACAGTTAGGCTATGTCAAAAAATCTCATTTTCTCCTTCAAAACTTCAAAATCGTCCTTCATCGCAGTTTTACTTCTTTTTCTAAAGGCCGTTTGACCTTCTTTGCACGTTCACTTTGTGAACGCTGGGTCGGTACTTCTGCAGTGATGTAGGGCGATTTTGAAGTTGGAGGAGAAAATGAGATGGTAGTTTTTCGACATACCCCAACTGTTTAAAGCCCTTTGAAGCTGCATTTAAACTGCATTTTGGAAGTTCAAACTCACGGGCACCATAGAAATCCACTATACGGAGAACATTCCTATAATGTTTTCCTCAAAAAAGCATAATTTCTTTACAACTGAAAGAGGAAGGACATGAACATCTTGGATGACAAGGGAGTAAATCATCTGTAAATTTTTGTTCTGGAAGTGAACTAATCCTTTAAGCATTATTATATTAATATTTCTATATTGCAGGAAGCTATTTACAATACTGAACAAATCAGAGCACATTTTTTCTCATGTATTTGTTTATGTACCGTTTTTTCCTCACACAGTTTCTCGCACACAAAACATATCGTGATGATTCCGGCAGCTGGTCTGAGCCTGCGGGTAATTGGCAAATCACCCTGCAGCTGATGGAACATGACTTTTTCTCACAACTGATTGTTTTACAGTGTAAAAAACATTCATTCATATTCATGACTTCTTCTAGTGACTCAGGGGAGACCCGGTATAATGGAACTACTTTCTGTGTCCACTTCTGTCAGCTCAATGGAATGTCCAAAATCTAGTGTAGAATAGTGATAATAGAGTCTGCGCTCTTCACTTTGATGCTCTTGTGACATTTAATGGAATCTCTGGCACATATTCAGCTCATGCTATTTAGTTTTAGCTGTCAGAAGTACAGGGTAGTTATGCTGAAAGGACAGTACAAGCTGTTTTACTCTATCTAGGCTACCCAGAAGGCTAATTCACAACGTATTCCCTTGGGATTTTTCTATGGGGTTGCAGAATAGTACTTTTTTTGTTTTTGAGTCATGTTTAAACCATGGTTCATGAAAATGCTGGTTACTGTATGTTAGGCCAACAAACTGAACAGCTTCATTGTCCTCTGAATTTTTTTGAACCACATTCATTTAAAATGTGCAGCTTCTACATTCATTTGAGCAGCCTTGAGTTATTCATGTACAGTGTGGCTTAATGTAGCTTCATGCTCTTACTGTCATGGCCAACCATAACAGAGCCAAATTATGACCATTCTGGTTAAGCAGTGGACTTGATAAATACAGAGGCTGGCAGAAAAACCAAGAAAAACAATGTTCTCTGGAACACTGAGTACAAATGTTAATCTACAGCTCTCGCTGTCAGGCTGCTTAATATATTGTTGATGTACCGGAATGAGGGTGGCTAAATACTGCACATATACACATATATACCTGGCATAATTATCCACTCAGAAAGATGAAACAGAGATGACTCATTCAGTGTCTGCAAACAAGTTTATGACCATCACCATAACAACAACAACAACACTGCTGTCAATTCAGACACTGGAAATGGAATCAGAAAACAGATTAGAGGTTTTCACAAGGTGCTGAGATCTGAACCCGTCGTGTTGCCATGGAACCCTGAATCCAGAGGTACATTTTCAAAACCAAAAACTTACAGGTGTTCTTAAAAGCATGTTTTCAAAGAACCTCAAATCTGACAAAGGTAAGTGTTGGGTTTGAATACTGCCACTTTCTGAACAATATGTGCAACTCCAAAATATCTCAGAAATTGTTTCTGACAAGGTGAAAAAGCGGATACTAAGTTCCCTTTTAAAAAAGAACAGCTTAGACTTTTCATACTGCGCTAGGCTGGTTTCTGCTGGTTTCCTGTAGTTTTTGAGCTAGTCCAGCTGGTAGACCAAAATAGCTATGATGTTTACCACCAGAAAAATACTGGGTAAACAGCATGCTTCCTGATCTGGACTGTAGTTTTTTGAAAATAGTTATTTAAGAAAGGTTTCTATAAAGGCCCGTTTTCACCTCAGAGTAAAATAAAGTAACTGTGACTACATTTCTCACAGAGTGACTTTGCATCAGCTGTGGATTTATACACTACACATTTTTTTGAAAGGAATAGATACTATTATTCAGCAAAGATGCTTTACAACAGACCAAAAGTGACAGTAAAGACATTTATAATGTTATCAGATTTCTTCTTCAAATAAATGCTGTTCTTCTGAACTTTATAGTCATCAAAGAATACTGAAAAAAATGAACAGTTTCCACAACAATATTACGCAGCAACTGTTTCAACACTGATAATGAGAAGAATTATTTCTTGATCACCAAATAAGCATATTTGAACAATTTCTGAAGGATCATGTGACGCTGAAGGCTATAGTAATGAATGCTGAAAGTTTAGTTCCTCCATCACAGGAATAACATTTAAAATACATTACAATAGAAAACAGTTATTTTAAACTGTAATAATATTTAACAATATTACTATTTTTACTGTATTTTGATCAAATAAATGCAGCCTTGGTGATCATAATAGTGGGTGCACACCAAAAGCGAATTTAATTTTTTCATGCACGTAGATTACATACTAACGGTGTGTGCACGCCAAAAGCGAATTTAATTATTCACACGAGTAGATTACATACAAATTCAATGCAAAGACACAAATAGATGCAAATTCGCGCTGGCTGACACGAGTAATACATATTGGACTATGCGATTGCCACGAACGTCCGATATCACGTCTTCCACACAAGTTAACAAATTTGAGCAAAAAATTTGAATGATGTGTCGTACAAATTAGCCACCTCGTAAAATACGTACGAATTGGTCTTGAGATAGCGTTGGTTTGACACGTCCGGTTGTATCCGAAAATAGAGGAAAGCATTATGCAATGATTTTATTTGCACATCCCGCAAGTATCCAAGCCATAACACGATGAGTATATTCGTTTTGTGTTTAGTGTGCACACAGCATAAGTCACTGCAAAGATTTGAACAGACGCAAATTCGCACCAAGTGACGCAACTGCCACAAAGGCACAATATCGCGTCTTCCGCGCAAGTTGAAAAATTTAAACTCAACTCGAGCACAAAAAAAATTTGCATGACATGTTGTCGCACAAGCCAGTCAGTCAGGTTGCATCAGAAAATGGAGGAAAGCATTACGCAATTATTTTATTCGCGGGAGTGACACAAAAAACATTTAGCGAGTAATCAAAAGCCATAATGCGATGAGAAAATTCATTTTGCATTTGGTGTGCACATGTGACTTTAATTCTTATTTTTAACTTCATCTCAAAACCTCTTTCGTTTTTGTACTCTGAGGTAATAACAGACTTCTATAGGGTTATTTTAGTTCTTATTCATAAGAATAATAGGAATTATGGAAAAATGCAACTTCTAATAATAAAATAAAGGTGGTCCTTATTCTTGACCATAGACACTTCAGTTTGTTTCATACTTTTAAGGTAAAGTGTAGTTCCAAATACCAACCTCAATGTCTAGATTCATTGAATACAAATGCCTGCTAAAATGATAAACCAGCAGCACAAACGTCAGCTTATACGAATGAGGCTACAGCATCTCAATCGTTTAACGCAGTACAAAAAGTCACATCACAACTGTTATCCACGCTTGTTGTCAAAAACCAGACGCTGTAAACAAAACACTGCAGATCTCCGATGAATTTACACTTCACTCTCTGGCATATAAAGTGCTACATAAAAAACGAGAAGTCTTGACATCAAACCGAAACTCTGACTTAACACTTATATACAATTTTTATAACCAGAGAAGTTTTATCCCGTTGATTCAACTGACATTTATGGTCAGGACAGATCCCGGTCAGATGAAGGTCTTTTGATGTATCAGTACCCTGCGATAAAGTCATGGACCATGAAGCTATTCATTCATAGATGCAGCTGGGCTTTGAATACTAATACTTTAGACCAATCGGAGCTGATTTCTGTAGAGGTAAGACGGAGAGAATGCCAAGCATGAAACCCAGAAGAAAATCCAGGGTTACGGCTGGCATTTTGTGAGTGAGTTCACAAGCAGCTGACACTCTCATTTTTGCTGCTTTTGGACAGATGGTGGTTTTTATTGGGAAGGGGCAGAGAGAAATCCCCATTGCCTATTGATCCAGTGAGCGGCAGGTGTGTGGACTGATAGGCCAGCGGTGGAATGGTGTTGACCAGAATTAGTTGTAGCGGTTTCTTCTCCTCATGAAACTGGCATCGGATGTATCTGGCGAAGGCCGAGCGGTAAGTCTTGTTGAAGAGCGTGTAAACCAGCGGGTTAACGGCGGAGGAAAGGTAACCGACCCACACGAACACATTCAACAGTCCGTTCATCACGTCGGCGTCGCACGTCGCCGGCTCGCAAACCACCGCTAAAACGTTGGTGATAAAAAACGGACACCACATGACCACGAACAGGAAGAAGACCACGCCCAGAACTTTGGAGGCTTTTTGCTCGTTGCTGATGGACTGAACCGTGTGCCGTTCGAAAGGCGGCGTCACCACCCCTGACTCTGTCCCCGCCTCACGGCTCAACGAGCGCCGCAAGAACAGTTTCTTCTCTGAGGGCGAGAATGAGGGTCCGGGAAGGAAGTTAAGAGTGAATCCTGCGCTCCATTTAGGCCTGGGCACCAGTTGGTCGAGGCAGAGCGTAGCCTCGCTCTGCAGAGCGCTGATAGTCAGGAAGTAGGTCACCACCATAATGGTCAGTGGCACAAAGAAAGCCACAAAGGACCCAATCAACACAAAAGAGTTGTCAGTCAATAGGCAGCTGCCATCCTTGAAAACTTTGGTGTGATCGCGCAGACCCAGCACTGGGATTGGCATGGAGATGCCTGCAGAAAGACAGGGAGAAGAAAGAAAATGCATTTCTAGTTTAGTTTAGTCTGCAGAAATTGTGACAGACCAAAAAAAACAAGGTGGCAAAGAAACACAGCAACAGAGCAGAAATGATGACAGTTGCTTATTTCGCACGAAACACAAAAGCAGCAAAGTTGTGTGACCTGCAGTTTGTCTGTGACATATGCAGCTGTTCTATTTGTGTCCTTTTCATTATATATACACAAGATGTCATTAATGAACAATAGTTCATAAAGTGCTATAAATAATACCGATTTCATAAAGTACACATTAACATGCAATTCATTATTCTTTTTAATGGTGTTAATACAATTAGAATATCTTACATAACGGTTTCATTCTGTTCTGTGATCATTTTAATCACTAAATAGTGGAAGAGAAAACCTTCTTCTAATAATAATAATAATAATAATCCAATATTACAATTTATTAACAGCCATAATAAATAATTCAATTGGTTTAACAACATATGGTAATAAAAAAATAAGGGTTTACAATTTTGTTATATATAATATTGCTTTCATAGATAACATGTCAACACGCAATTCATCCATTTTGTATTTTTTTAGCAGTGGAAATGCATTTAGAAAATCTGACATTATAGTTCTTTTATTTTGTTTTGTGATATTATTGTTTGTAACACTTTACAATACAGTTCATTAGTTACCATTAACTAAGACTGAACAATACTACAGCATTTAATACATTCATTACATTTACTAATGCACAGTGTTGGGAGTAACTAGTTACTAAGTAGTAGTTACTGTAATTTAATTACTTTTCCCTTGAAAAAGTACAATAAGAGATTACTCATATTTTCTGTCCATTATATGGAGATACAATCCTGAAATGCTTCCTAAAAAAACATAATTTCTTTACAACTGAAGACAGAAAGACATGAACATCTTGGATGACAAGGGGGTGAGTAAATTATTTGTAAATTGTTGTTCTGGAAGTGGACTTCTCCTTTAATAATAGAATTGCTATAATAGTGCTTTCTTCAACATGTAATTTGTTTTTAATTCTGTTAATGTAGTTTGAAAATCTGACATTTAATTCAGTACTGAGATATATATATACATTTTTTTTGGTAAATGATGAAAGAGTGTGGGTTACATTATTTTAAGATAACAAGCCATACAATTAATCTGGACTAGAAAAAGGAAAAAGTTTGCTCACATAAAGAAATATCACTTAAACAGCTGGCTATGTAAGAAATGTATTAGTCTATAAACCATCTCTTATCTCTAAAGAAAAACGCAAACACACCAACATCGGTTCAGCAGCATACATTCTGTCTGATATCCAATCAACACATTTTGTTTCAACGAGAATAATAATCTTCAAACAGATTTTGGCTCGTGATCATGTAAACACTTTCCATTAATTGTTTCAAGCATTAATACATAATTTATTTACAAATCATTAAACTGTTTCAAACTGAGAGCGCAGGTGGCGTATATTTATTAAAAACATGCTGGGCGGCTCAATGGGAACCCTGTGATTGATGGCTCTCTTGTTCAAGGACAGGCTCATATTATTCTACATACTTAGACACATTGCTTATGCTTAGACAGCAAAAATGTCCGTCTTTGTCACATGCCTTTGGCTTACTTCACAATAATTGATGGGACTTTTTTCTCTTTCATTGCCTGTAACGGTTTAGAGGCGTAACCTTAATAGCACAGCTATTTACGACCATTAATGTTCAGCCTGTATAATGTTGTATATGATATACTTCTCATTTCCGCTAGCATCTTGCAAATGGAAAGCTTGTATCGCTCAAGGACAAACTTTCAGTGAAACTGCCATGGTGATAAGACATCTCCATGGCAACAGTAAATCTCTGCAAATCGTGTCTGATCTCTGGGGTTTGTTGGGGGGAAACCGAGCTGGTAAGGATGGGCGGGTGGGGGGTGCCATGATGGACCCCGTGCCTCTGGACGACGCTTCTGGCATTGGCTGTGCATCTACGGATAACTGCAGGCCTTGGATGATTACGATAAGAACCGCAGAGTGTAAAAAAAAATGGATGTCGCTGTGTGTCAAAATCTGAGAGGAAGATGAGGAGATTAAAAATATATACGGGTAAGGTTTCTCCTTCAAAATGGGGTTTAAAGTGGGGTTACTTTATCTTGCTCACTATCAACCTCACCTGGCATCACATTTCTCATCCTTCCCTGGAGATAAGAGTAAACAGAGTTGAAAGTTAGAAAAGCAGCATTATAATGTAAGTTGTGATGGTGCTTTGCTCAAATCCACTGACAGCTCTCAACCTCTAAGGGCTGTATCTTCACAGTGGATTTATTCACAATCATCTCTGTAATAGATGTGATGTGCTGGCTGACATTTAACGGATTAGTTCACTCCAAAATTAAAATCTGCTGATAATTTACTCACCCCTGTCATTCAAGATGTTCATGTCTTTCTTTCTTCAATCGGTTTTTGGGACAAACATTCCAGGATTTTTCTCCATCTAGTGAACTTCAGTGGGGATAAGTGGGTTGAAGGTTCAAACTGCAGTTTCAATGCAGCTTCAAAGGGCTCTACATGATCACAGCCGAGGAATAAGGGTCTTATCTAGTGAAGCGATCTGCCGTTTTCTAAAAAAAATTCAAAAATGCTCATCATGCACTAGCTCTGCATCCACGACTTCACGCATTACATTATCACGTTGGAAAGGTCACGTGACGTAGGCAGATATACCGACCCGGTGTTTACAAAGCAAACGTGCAAATAAAGTCATTCGCCATTTAAGGTAAAACAACGATGGCAGACGATTGACGTTAGAGGAGAAAATGAGATGGCGCTTTTCGCCCTACCCTACCTTTTTGAACGAAAGTACACAGACGAAGAATTAACCATGTGTGAACTTTACAGTGTGACTACATAATGTGTGAAGTAGTGGTAAAAGTATATACATTTGAGTTTTTTTAATTTTTAGAAAACGGCTGATTGTTTCACTAGATCAGACCCTTATTCCTGGTCTGGGATCGTGTAGAGCCCTTTGAAGCTGCACTGACATTGCAATTTGAACTTTCGACCTGTTGAGCCCCATTGAGAAAAATCCTGGAATGTTTTCCTCAAGAAACCTCATTTCTTTGCGACTAAAGAAAGAAAGACATGAACAAGTGTAAATAACCCTCAGTTATTTGAACTAATTAACATGATTAATATCCTGATATAATTTAATTTTGTATTTCTTAATATTAGTTGTGTTTATTATAATTTGGATCATTTCTTTGCACTCTTTAAGTTATTAACCGATAGAGACGTTTATTTTGAAAGGCGGCTTGACGGAAATGCACGGAGATCGGAATGATTAAGGACATTTTAAGTTAATTTATACATACAGTCGCAGTTTGTTGTTTTATTTTTCAGTATTTTGTTTTTGACTTTGTTGTTTGGCACCTGGTTGGAAAGGAGAACA
>JAHKKF010525037.1:0-16204 GCA_019740295.1 Labeo calbasu | reverse complement strand
TCTATCTATCTATCTATCTATCTATCTATCTATCTATCTATCTATCTATCTATCTATCTATCTATCTATCTATCTATCATTATATTGTTCTGTCTATCTATCTCTCATCTATCTATCTATCTCTCTGTCTATCTATCTATCTATCTATCTATCTATCTATCTATCTATCTATCGTTCTATCGTTCTGTCTCTCTATCGTTCTATCCATTGTTCTATCTATCGTTCTATCCATTGTTCTATCGTTCTTTCTATTGTTCTATCGTTCTCTCATCTTTCTATCTATCTATCTATCTATCTATCTATCTATCTATCTATCTATCTATGTATCTATCTATTTGTCTATCTATCTATCTGTGTACGATCCTGTGTCTTATAGTGCCTTAAGTTGTATCACCTGTCTGCTCACAGAAAACCTATGTTGAAATCCTCGTGTGAATCATTTCCACGACACGTGCAACAATTAATTTTGAGGCAATCTAATTAGTTCTTTAATTCCAGTTTGACAATTAATTGCATTTCTTTTCCAATGCAATGTAAAGAACATCAGTGTCATTAAGAGTTCATTGGCGTTTGATGCAGCATTTGCGACGCTAAATTCGACAGGTACGGACGTGATTTTCAAAACATGATTACATAAACAGTCATCCTGGCCATTGCAGTGGGAGTGTTTGCTGTAATTGGGTGCCATTCTGAGGTTCCTCTCAACATTGATCCAGCCCCAAAACAATCACCCAGCGGCCATCGCACAATTAGCATGCAAATTAAGGGCCATTCGTTGCCACGTCGACACCAATCGGCTCTCATTTTCCAAGGCGTCACTCCACTGAGCCGACTGGGCAAGCTAAAATACAGAGAGAGAGAGCGCGAGGGAGCAATCATCCATGCCACTCGTAAAGCATGTGTCTGTTCAATGACAAGTGAAAATTTTACTCCGATCAGATCTGGTCTCCTTCCCCCACTATGCTTTGATCCACTGTCTTTCATTTTGTCATATATATAGATTTTCCTTTTATGCCAAAAATCATGAAGATGTTAAGTAAGTTCCATAAATATATTTTGTAAATTTCCTACCGTAAATATATAAAAATTGAATTTTTGATTAGTGATATGCATTGCTAAGAACTTAATTTGGACAACTTTAAAGGCGATTTTCTATTTTTACTAAACACATTTTCAAATAGTTGTATCTCGGCCAAATATTGTCCGTATAGTTCACTAAAAAAAAAAAAAAAAAAAGCCATGTAATGAAAGTATCTAAACACATATCTCGTACTATACTCATTTAAATACATAAAACCATTTATTCATATTTATTCATGATTATTTACTAATTGATGTACTACATTTTTAAATTTAGATTAGAAATTAGATTTACAAATTTATTTACTGTATATATCCACCAACTACACTCTATAGTTCATTCAAAATGAGGCCCAGTGTTGTTGTTTTTTCTACCGCACTGACTTTCATTGAATGGACAAAAACTGTTGAAACATTCTTCTTCTTCTTCAAAAATAAATAAGTAAAAATAATCAGGAAGGTTTGGGTCAACATGAGTGAATGATGACAGAATTTTCCTTTACTGGTGAAGTTTCCCTTAAGACAATTAGACATGTCCATATTTTCCTTGACAAATAACTATCCTGGACTCATTCTGATGCAGCAGTAAAAGGCCTGTGTGAGGACAGTCTGTGTGTGCGCTCCTCTCACAGACACTCGTTTAAGGCTTTCTGCTGTGATTTTTCCGGCCTCGTTCTCTCTCTCTCCTGAGCATCACGGAGCAGCGCGGCTCCTCCAATTGGTCTCTGCGGAGCCCTGTCATGAGATAAGGTCCGCCTCCTCTCCGCTGTCAGGGCAACGGTTGCCGGCACGGTTCCTGTTGGCAGGGCGAGCAGGCGAGTGAGAGCGACAAAGACTGTCACCAGCGAAAATGAACTGTCACCTCACATTTTTCAGCACTGCACAGACGCTGTATTGCAGCCCTGAACCCTCGTGACCCGCCTCTGATTGAGTTCCGCTGTCTCTTCTTTCTCCCTGGCGCTCTCCCTCTCTCTCTATTTTTGTCTCCGTTATATTCACAACCTGTCTTTCTGGGAAATTTCTCTAAACCGAGGTGTCTTATGACGGTAAAACACTCCAGGTCAATTTCGCCTTGAATATGAAGAGCAGATTTGTGCTCGGTAGAGGTGATGTTTGTCCGGGAGTGTGTGAATATTCACGAAGGTGTTCAGCGCTCGTAACATATTGCGTTGCATAAATCACAATGGACAAATCAATGTGGCCGTTTACGCACGCTGTTCCACTAAATCTCCTCCGCGTCATTTAATAAGACCGATCGCCTATGCGTGCGCGTTTCTATCAAAGCGTTGTTTGTTTCTCCATTCTGTGTTGCGGAGCCAGGAGCGAGGGAACCAAGCATGGCCGCCGTTCCGTCCCAGTGCCGCTCGCTGTGAAGGCCAGCGAGTCAGTTATTCAGCTTCGGGGAAATGAATGTCAATGCCTCTATGACCCATAACACAGAGCTGTGTTTGTTATCATAGTGCTGGGCCGTTAGCGTGCTAGCTGCAGCTTAGCTGTGATTTATCACCTCAAGTCAGTATATTAAAGCTCAGAGCGGCCGGCTCGCAGCCTCGAATCAATTTGCATGTCTTTTTGTGCCGAGGATCCTAGTTTAAAAAACAGCACTTTTGTCAGGGGCAGGCAAAGAAAAGCCTATAATCGCTAACCTATAGTGTCAAAAGCTACTAAACATAAAGAACATGACCACAAAACACTTGTCATTTGGCTATTATCCAGTGCGCTCTTGTTACCTCGTCACCCTAAGGAAGATTACAGGGCTGATGAATGTGGGCTGATGAATATGTTTTGTTGATTCTGCTGGAAGTGGTTTTGCTTGGCAAAGAGCGGAGACAGTTAATGTGGTGTGCGCACCTTTGACAGCATAAATAACACTGGTACAGTGCTTATTTCTGTTTGAGGGGGCACATTATTAAAGTTTAAGAACACATTGGTAATTGGCCGCTTCAGTAAATAGATTATGTTCCTAACGTTTATTGCAAGTCAAGCACCGAAGTGAACTGGGGTATTTTAATATTTTATTTGGTCAGTAAATGTGGGCAAATTCGTTTTTAGGGAGTCAATCTGAAATGAATCTCAAAGTTTCCAATCTTTTCGACGCTAAAGTCCTCCAGATGTGATGCTCCATGTGAGGAAAAAGTGGAATCATAAATGCAACGTGTTCTATGCAAAATTAAATAGTTGTCTTTTAAATATTGTTTACAAATGATTAAAATATTATCTGGGAAACATTTACATTAAGTAACAAATAATTTGCAATCCACTATTTTGTAGGGAGGGGGGATTCAACAATCTGAATATGGAGCTGCATTGAGATCCCCATATCTCTGGGACTGAATGATATAGGTCCTTGAAAATGAGGATTTCCAAAGAAAAGTTTATTAAGAGCTAGAATCTAAGATCATATTGCAGTATCTTTAATACTTTCTGAGTTACAAGCATGCAAACTTTGGAGAAAGAATATTTATGGCACTCAGACAGGTATGAGCTAAGCAATTTTTTTGACAGCAGGAGCCAGATACATTTCTAGTTTCAACATTATTTGTTCTTCAGACATCCCTCTTTGAAAGAAAAGAAGTATCATCTTTGTGCAAAGTGACCCACGTCTGGTTTTTGACCACTGAAAATGTATACAATTTAACAATTTACTCCTGGAGCCATATTTAGATCCTAGTATTTCTGGAACTGAATCATACAGGGCCTTAAAAATGAAGATGGCAAAAGGACAGTTTGTTAGAACGCAAAATCTAAAAGGGGATTAAGATATCTTTAATGCTTCATGAGTTACATGCATGCAAACGTTGGAGAAAAAGCTTGAAAAGTGCTGTTTCCCCATTTTTGAATGGTCACCATTGGCACATAATGCAACAAAGATTGCTAAAGTCAACAGATTTTACTAATAGACTTACAAATCTCTGTGTAAAAATAATATAATTATGCTGCCATCTTTCCGAAGTCATTTTTACCCCCTTGTAATTTGCCTCAGGTGAAAATGGTCATTTTGACTCCCCTCTACAATATAACGGATTACTCAGTAAATATACATCCATGATTTTTAATATTTTGGCTTTCTTCTTCATTTCGCCAAGAAAAAATATTTATTAAATGTTGACTAGAAGCATGGGCTTTATATTAAGCTGCCAGTGTCTTCCTCTTCCCTTTATGAAGTTTAGCGAATAGCACACTAAACATTGTTTCAAAGCAGTTTTAACTTTGACAGCCCTAAAAATAAATTTTGCCAAATCTTTATTGTCAAACTCTCCACAGACCCCCTAGGATGCTCTTGCAGTCCCTTTTGGGTCTCTTGATCCTGGTTTAAAAACCCCAAAGTTCCAGACTTTGCATTAGCATGTGAACTTTTAGATAAGGACTATGATTCTTACTCATGTTGGACCTTTGTTCAAAAGTACCTTTGGTGTATCGCTGTATCCCGTTTAACACGTATTATACATATTTATATTTTCTTGTAGCATTTTAGTGCTCCCTTAGGTGAATTGCAGATGGAGAAAATTAGCTTTGGCTTTCTACAACATTACGCTAGAGCCAAGTGATGACCATGTTAAACACAAGAAGACTTGTTTTGTGTAACTCTGCTCTTTTACCGATATATTTAATGGTCACTTTCTCTTGTTCCCTTACTTTGCTATTGATAGTGATAAATGAGCATGTGAATTGCGCTAGTCTACTTTCAGAACGTAAGCACAACGCGACCCCGAGGAGCCATATTTGGGGCTCAACTGAGTTTTTATCACCCTCCGAAGATCTCATTATAATACATGTTAAATGAGTGAGCGTGTTAAACCCAGGCCACAAAAATTCACACACTGTCTACTCCACGAATGCCGTGGTTTAATACTAAACGCAAAGGTCTAAAGGTCCAGCTGCATGTCCTTACAGAGAAGAGTCTGTGGCCTGAGTGGAGGGAGTTTGATATGGGACACCCGGCCTAAACTTCCTCCTCTCCAGACCTCCACACATTCCTCTGGAGCAGAAGGACTTGTTTTAATGTGTGTGTGTTTGTTGTGTCTAAACATATTAACATTGTGGTGCACTCCTAATAAACGAGGGCCTCTGGATCAGGCGTTTCTGTGTAAATGTAGGTTTTACTGCTCTGGATTCCTCCTGTGAGACGCTTCCACAGCGCTGCTACCGCGTTACCGCTCTTTGAGCGTCAGGGTCTCAGAGGAACAATCACCTCCACACAGCGCAACCTTGTAAAAAGTGAACCGTTCACAGGCTAAGAAAACTCAGTCTCATGCCCGTCAAAACCCTTGTAAACCCGTCAGCCGCTGACTTAGAAGAGCAAACTGCTGAAAGGAGGCCACAAACGAGATTTATCCTCTTTCTCGGTTGATTTTCCTTCCACAACGAGAGCAGGCGTTGTAAAACGTACGGGGATAAATACGACACACACAGGAGTAGCGCGCCGCTCCGAAATCCCAGCGCGCTGTGGAAGAGGGCTCGTAAAATAAGGATTTGTGAGGCGGTTTTGAAATCAACGCCGCGTTTAATCTTCCTGGCTCATCTGGCTTCTGCTCAATAAAACATTGCCATTGTCTCTTTTTCACATACAGTAGCATTCGGCTTGAATTAATGGCTCTGTAAATTGAGTAATTTTCCCAACGCTTTCCATTGCCAGGATTCAGTGATCAGAAAGCTACTTTGAATCTGTGGCTTGCCAGAACTATAATAAAGCTGTATTTTAAGTAGCTACCTACACAAAATGGGGAGATAAATATTTTATTAGATATAAATATTTATATATAATATTTATTTATCAAATATATTTAATTTTTTAAAATAATGTTTTACTTTTTTCTTTTTCTTTTTTTTTTTAAACACATTTAACAGCATTTTTTAAAGAGTGGTTTTGGAATGATTTTTATAGTAAAAAATCTAATTGGCAATGTTTCTCGTATGATAAGTTTACATATTTATACAAACTAATGTTGTTAATATTTTGTGTATTTTCTAATGGTAGTTTGAAAAAATAGATAATATTTTAAGAATTTCTATTATTTTTATATTATTTATTTATTTATTTATTATTATTAGTTTTTTTTATTATTAGTTTTTTTTTTTTTTTTTTTTTTTTTTTTTTGTGACAGTGGCAATGTAGNTTTTTTTTTTTTTTTTTTTTTTTTTTTTTTTGTGACAGTGGCAATGTAGAAGCCAATAATTTATTTTAGGAATAAACAAGTTACACAATTTTGTTTACACAAATGTGTTTTATAGATGAAAATCTAGTTGCTTTTATAGTTTATATACACACTACAGTACACTACATGTACACTGGGTAAGAAAAAAAAAATGAAAATGTACTGGTAATTTCTATTCTCTAGTACTTTTTGGACATTTCTGTTAACCCTAAAACACAACAGTGAAGTGCAAAATTCTAAATACAGATAAAATGTATGAATGAATGAATGAATAAATAAATAAAAATATTAATACAGAATTTTTTTTCTGAAATGACAAGCCCAAGGAAAAGAAAATTTGCGAGGTTTCCCAAGGAAAGAAAATCTAAATTAAGTGAATTTATCCAAAAATAAGATTATTTTTCTGACCCCACTGGCAGATAATTTTACTTGTTTTAAGCAAAAATTCACTTAATGTAGAATTTTGTTCCTCAGGAAATAAGACTAAATATCTTGCTTATCATGATTATAACCTTGATTGAAGAATATTTAGATAGTTTGACTAGAAACAAGACAAAATACTACGTAAGATAGGCCTTTTTTGCAGTGGGGACACTGTATATATCATCTGATGATACGATAAATAAGAAGTTAGCAGTCAGTTGGTAAACAAATAAATGAAATTAAATTCACATAAATGAAAGCAAAAAAAAAAATCTAACTGAAATTAACAGTAGAGAAATCGGATCAATGGAAATCCATATTCTCGTTACATATGTGCACTGCTTTAATGATCCTGCTTTTTTTACTACCTTACAAGTAGTGACTTCATAAAAAACAGTGTGTAACATAGCCCCTTGGCCTGAGATCATAAATACTATGCTATTACAGCCAGTTTCTCAGTCAGTGAGCAAGCTCAGACTTGTCTGTACCTCCTGCCGGCTGCCTCTTAAAATAATCTCCTCGCTTTACGATTATAGCCCTCTCCTCTCAAAACAGACATGAATCACTCCGGCACTCTATTCAATGCTTGAATCAAGAGGGATTTCCTAACAATATTTGGATCATTCGAGATCACAGTACATGATCTGACATTTATATCCTCGATGAAGTATGACCGAGGCCCATAAGGCTTCTCAGAGGAAGAGTGCAGGTCTGAAAATAAACTCTCTGTATTGAATATAAATTAGATTCATATATTACAGCAGCTGAAAACAGGACTGGGCTCTCATGAATAAGCGTTTTAGTGCGCGTTTCAGTAGTAGCTTACTTTGAGTGACCGTGTGTCTGTCTTTTGTTATTTATTGCCTCAGTAACACACTGGATCTGGCTTGAGCAATCGTCAAATTGCACAGCAAGAAAGTTTGTCACTCGGGTAGTTCTAAAATAGGATCGCTGTGTTGAAAGCTTTATGGAGGGGTTTCAATTCATTAGATGGTATAGTCTCAGGTTAAAGCAGCTACATTAACCTACAGTGAAAATGTTGGCTTACACATGGTACAGAATTGATTTATTTATTTATCGAGTTGCACAATACTCACAGTGAATACAGTGATTGCTCTGTATACTTTGTGTTCAGCCTGTGATTTTTTTTTTTGTAAACATTAAGTTTATTTTTTTGTGTTTTGTATTGCCAGGCAACAAGTTTAGAATCTTTTTAATCTCTGCTAATGTACTGTGTTGTGACGTAAATGTGTTGACAGCAGCTGTTGCTGTTCAGCATTCTTTCTTTTGTTCGTAACACCTGCAGAATCAGACAAAATAAATAATTTTTCTTTTCAAGCAGTTACTTGGAGCCTAAACTTTACATTTAAGCCTGTGATGCAATGTTTTTTGTTTGTTTGACTCACTTTAGTGTGTGTTTGAATTTTTTCTAATAGAGAAAATATGGCTTGTGTGCAGATCAAGAATAATCCAAATTCCATTTTAACAGTTATTTATTGTTGTGGTATTATTTTAGACTGATAAATTTAACATGGAAGCTGTGGATGTTTTTATATAAATCTAAAGCCTTTGTCCAAAATTTCTTTTATGCTCATCAAGGCTGCATTTAAAAAATACAGAAAAATAGTAATATTGTGAAATATTTTTGCAATTTAAAACAACAGTTTCCCATTTTAATATACTTTAAAATATAATGTATTCCTTTGATGCAAAGCTGAATTTTCAGCAGCCACTACTCTAGTTTTCAGTGTCACGAGATCCTTCGGAAATCAGTCTAATATTCTGACTTATTTATTTATTTGAGAACCTCTGATGTTTTTTGATGATTCTTTGGTAAATAAAAAGTATAAAAGGTCAGCATTTATTCAAAATAGAAAACTTTTTAACAAACACTACCATTCAAAAGTTTAGGTTCAGTAAAAAAAAAATCTCTTTTTTTTGTCAATTGATATTTTTATTCAACAAGGATGTGTTAAATTGATAAAAAGAAGTGATAGTAAGGACACAAACACACACACACATTTGTTTTTGTGAATTGTGGGGACTTTCCATAGACTTCTGTAGTTTTTATACTGACCAAACGGTGTTGTCTATCCCCTAAACCTACCCCTTACAGAAAACGTGTTTGCATTGTTACATTTTCAAATAAACATCATTTACTATTTTTAAGCATTTTTTGCATTGTGGGTCAATGTCACAATGTCAAAAATTTCAGGTTTTACTATCATCGTGGGGACATTTGGTCCCCACAATGTAGCAAGAACAAGTACACACACACACACACACACACACACACACACACACACATAATGTTTTGAAACCAGTATCAGGTGCTTTAGCAGTAAGTGTAAATAGAGCACAGATCATCGCTGAGATTGTGTAAATGAAGATTTGTTGCCACCATGACAGTGAATGTTTTTTTAATGCTTTTAAAATGATTGTTTTTCTACAAGATACTGATCAAAAGTGAACAATAGGTGCCACTCAGATTTAATATCAGATTTCTTAAGAAGCAGCAAACATATAATTGGTGTCTTGAGAGTCTCTTGTATTGGTGTGGCATATGCTGATGAATCACCTAGGAATGCACTCTGGTGGAATGAGGCATGCGGCCAAACTCTCTCCACAGGCAAGAAAAGAGCCAACGTTCAGCACCAGTGAAATGTTCAGTGATTGGGTATCAGTTAATGAATTATGGAAGGCACTCGAGAAACCGCAGAATGTGTGGGCTCTTTAACTGGGATGAGGGCATTCGCTCTGTTCTTGTCAAACATCTTCATTCTTCAAAGACCAAATGTTAATTTGTGTGCTTTTTACACAGTTACAGTGTAGAGGAATACTCCTCATTCGACACAAGTTAAGCTCAATCGACAGCACTTGTGGCATTATGCTGATATCCACAAAAAATATTTCGATTTGTCCCTCCATCTAGGTGACAGTAAGATGCATGCATGCATGCAATGAAAGTGAATTAGGTCAATTGGTAAATGTTCAAATACTCACTTTTTCCATGGTATAACAACAAAGTGTAAATACATTTAAAAATTTATTTGTTAATTAAAAAGCTAATTTTCTTTGCTAATACTACGGTTACCACACCTCAAGACATCGATCAGATGATATATTTAAAACATTCATCCAGTTTTTGTCGTTAAAATGCTATTGTGAGTAGGATTAATTTTAGTGCTGTCAAATGATTAATCACATCCAAAATAAAAGTTTTTGTTTACATAAAATATGTGTGTATACTGTGTACATTTATTATGTATATATAAATACAAGACACATACAGTAATCTTTTTTAAAATTTTTTACATGTATTTACATAAACATAACATATTTTTCTTAAATATATCCATGCATGTGTGTTTTTATATATACATAATAAATATACAAAGTGCACATACATATATTGTGTAAACAAAAACTTTTATTTTGGATGCGATTAATCACGATTACTCATTTGACAGCACTAATTAATTTCTTATGCAGCTCATCCATTTGCTAATTCCAAATCGTCATTTTAGACCTAGTAACGACCCCTGAGCCATTGATATTATACTAATGCAGTTAATAATGACGTTTAGACAGACAGACAGACAGACAGACAGACAGAGAGAGCGAGAGAGCGAGAGAGAGCGCGAGAGCACGTGAATTACCTCTGCGTCTGTGCGACTCTCAAGAGTGATCGACAGCAGTGTCTCTACTAATAGTGGAACTTTAAGGTTATTTTCTTCAGGAACAGCGCCGTTGTTATCTCAGTTGTGAGCAATGTCATGCCATTTTTTAATTGTTAATCGTCAGAGCAGCGCTAAAAACATTAGCGCGTATGCTAATGCTAATGTGTGTGCAAACTATGTGTACAGTGTGCGTCTGTAAGGGAGAGTGGGAGAAATAGAGTTACTTGCTTTCCGTACATAATAAAATGAAATTTATGGCAAAAACTTGGAAATAATCTGTCGTTTTTATCTTGTTGTCTACTGTGTTTATTTGTTTGCCCAGTGTCGTTGTGGGTTTTGGTTATTTTGATATTTTAGGCTGTACCTTTGAAATAAATGAAATCCTGTGGCGAAGTGATATGGACATGTAATGCGGTCAAGAGCTGCCTGGAACTACATTCTCCGTGCGTTTCCCTGAAAATAATTGCACACCTTAGAACGTTTGTCAGCCAAGTAGATTAAAGCATTCAAAGGCCCGTAGTATTTTTTAGTGGACTTAAATGGAGATCAAAGGGTTGAAAGCTCAAATTATAGTTTCGATGCAGCTTCAAAGGGCTCTACACGATCCCAGCTGAAGAATAAGGGTCTTATCTAGCAAATCTAGCCAATCTATTTTTTTTTTCTTTGTCAAGGGCGTTCTTTGCACGTTTGCTTTGTAAACACTGGGTCGGTACTTCCGCCTACATCACGCGTGACCTTTCCAACATGATTACGTAATGTGTAAAGTTGAGCCAGTGTAAGACAAGCATTTGTGGTTAAAAAGTATAGAAATTTTAGGGGTTTTTTTAGAGAATGAGCAACCGTTTTGCTTATTAAGACCCTTATTCCTCAGTTGGGATTGTGTAGAGGCCTTTGAAGCTGCATTGAAACTGCAGTTTGGACCTTTAACCTGCTGATCCACACTGAAGTCAACTATATGGAGAAAAATCCTCATATGTTTTCCTCTAAAACCTTAGTTTCTTTTTGACTTAACAAAGAAAGACATGAACATCTTGGATGACATTGGTTGAGTAAATTATCAGGAAATTTTAATTCTGTAAGTGAACTAATGTTTTAATAACCTTGTCTTTAAAAAAATATATCCAATTTTATAACTTTGTTGCCTTTTCAGGGTAGCACTTAAAACTATAAAATAACCATGAAAACGATGAGAACTTTACAGCTCAAATAAAACTGAAGTTTTAATATAAAAAGTGCTTTTATAAATTTATAATTTTCTAAAAGGTCTGATTTTAAATTCTCAAAAATCTCAGTAATCTTGATTTTTAGGTAAATGTGAGTGAGTTGAAATTAGTTTTTTGTGGTAATCAACTCACAAGCCACAATTGCTGTCAGTTGATCTCAACTTGTATGGAACCAGAGATATTCCTTTCCAGAACATTCCATGACTTAATTTCTTGGTCACTGAGGCAACATTGACGAGAGTCTCATTGGTAAAAGAGCCCACCTGGACCTGCTGTGGCTCGCCGGCACCTCTGGAGGGAATGAGTGAGGCGAGGGAAGAGGGGAAGAAAGTGAGGGAGGAAAATAAAATGAGAGGCAGAGTGGAAACGGCAGCCAGGAGCACGTGCCAAAAAACCCTGGAGACAGAGCTCCGTCGCCAGATGTTACGTCGTTTGGCCTCGCGTCGCCCGGCAAAGAGAACCGAGCTGACGAACCATTTTTCACTGTCACGCTGTGAACAACGAACGAGAGCGCACAGGGAAATTAAGACACTCCACAATGCTTCCACACAGCAGATAGAAAACCGGGGGGGGGCGCGAGTCTGTATCTGCGACAGCGACATCTACAGATCTTGGAAGAGGGAGGAAGAGAGAGGAAGAGACACCACCTGGTCGCTGACAGCTCTGTCAGATCGCATCAGGACTCCCACTGCGGGGCCGGGAGGTTTCCGGTCCAACACGTGGTCTCACCGGCGACAGCGAGGGATGGGATGGGAGGATCTACCTGCCAGCCGAGAGAAGTGTGACCTGCCTGTTTAACTGTTGTGCTGAGAGAGCAGAACCCTGTTGCAGGCTGTAGCTATTTTTTAACACCTGTCTGGGAGAAACATTCATTGTAAGCAGTAAGAAAGTCTTCTTGAGATGCTCTGCTTTACACACACTTCTGTTTCGTCAGTTGTTGACGATAATCATCATGGAGTAGAAAAGCAACACAATGTGAATGATGAAGGCATAATTAACCACCAGCAGATTAGAGGTCTTTACAATGACAACATTTCCTTATCTTAGTTTCTAATTATTAATGTTTTGAGTGCGTTATTTACCTTAAGCAGTGTTCTCTTATTGGGTAATCAATCAAATCCAAACTGAAACAAACCATGGTGTTGTGAAATCTTTTTCTAATTAAGTGAAAGAGTCTTTCTTTCTTTCTTAATTGCTCTCTTGCTTTCTTTCTTTCTTTCTTTCTTTCTTTTTCTTTCTTTCTTTCTTTCTTTCTTTCTTTCTTTCTTTCTTTCTTTCTTTCTTTCTTTCCTTTTCTAAGTTGTTATCACAGTATTGTGAAATCTTAAGTGAAGAGTCTTTCTTTTTTTTCTTAATTGCTCTCTTGCTTTCTTTTTCTTTTTCTTGCTTGCTTTCTTGGTTTCTTTCTTTCTTTCTTCTGCTTGAATAATTGAAAACAAAGAAAAAAGGTTTATTCAGAAAGTTTTGAAATTCTCTAATACATTAAAACATAAATTTGAAGTCATAAATAAACATTTCATAATAAATAAATACAAGCAAGAGTACTAATAAAAATGTTGTCTGAGCCAATGGAATTTATTTTTTATGTATTTATTTAGTTATTGAGGAAGAGGGATGGATGTTGACGTTATTCTTGACAATGTGTTTTGATGATAAAAACTGAGAAAACCTGATCATTTCTTTTTTTTTTTTTTTTTTTTTTGTGTTGTGTGGTTGTCAAAAATTAGCAACTGACACTGGGAGGTCTAAATGTAATAACAGCAGACTTTTATTTAGCGCGGTGCAGTAATCTCATGTTACTTTACCTCTGAACTATAAATGTTACCACTTTCAAACTAGAACACCCCAGGACCCCTGGACAGTGAGCGCATTATTTTTGGATCAGCACATGTTGTGATTCTCCACAGAGCCCCAAAATGTATTTGCAACTGCTTTTGTTTCCTCTTCGGGGCGAGAAGAACCTATTTAGAAGAATTTGCTTCTGCATTTTAAAACTAGAAACTTATAACTGGGGCAAAGTCATATAGATCTTCTTCACTTGCAGGACAAAAAAAAATGGCTTTAGCCAGATTTTATTAGATTTTTGCCCTTGACTCTTTATGAAAAGCATCAATATCCTCAATACAAGATTATGAATGCACTGATGTCACTGAGAATGTCATTGAAATCTGAAATACCTTTATTAGTTTAAAGCTGCATCTTTTTGGTCCCCATTGACTTTCTGTGTAAGGACTAAAACAGTTCTTCAGAATATCATCTTTTGTGTTCCACAGAAGCAAGTCATAAGGGTTTAGAATGACATGGGGGTGAATACATGATTGAATTTTTGGTTTAAATAGGCATTTGAGACTAAAATCTTACCTCTATCCCTGATGCAGACAGTAAAAGCTTGCCATTCCCTGCCCAGCACAAGCATGTCACCTGCATTTATTCATGATATAGTCTTATCTGCATCTTTAAGAGCTTTCTGACCCTGCATAGACAGCAATGCAACTACCATGTTCAAGAGAAAGTTAAAATAATCCATTTGGCATGAGTGGTCTGAAGACAAACACAAAAGAAAACAAACGGTTATGAAGTTATTTTAGCTTCATAACTTTATGGTTGAACCATGGTTTGGAATGACAAGAGGGTGTGTAATTAATGACAGAATTTACATTTTTGGAAGAACTAACCCTTTAATACACCTAGGCGCACACGTCATACAGTACAGTCCTGCAAACTCCTGCACAAGGAGAGTATTGTACAAAATCGCAATTTCCACACATGCACCGTCCGCGCTCAGTCTATCCCGAACAGTCCCCATCCAGCTGTGTGGTATTCATGGCCCCAATGAAGGGAGGGGGATCTCCATTGCCAACCTGTCCCATCAATAACTCACTGCTGACAGGGAGGATAGGGGCCTGGGAGGGGGACAGAGGGCAGTCCCTCTGGCCTGGGGCTTGTCCACCATGGAAACACACAGTCACAAAGGCCCGAGACCTGTCCTATTCTCCCCCACCCCAACCGCACCCCCTGGACACAACCTGTCCCGTACAGCAGTGTAGCGCCTAAAACCCCCATCCAAAAGAGACCGTATCCTATTCACCCGTTAGCTCAATCAGTCTTCTCCAAATCGAGCCGCCGCTTCGTTGTTTTGTGCCTCTTTTAGATGTGCAATCTGTCAGGGATGAAGCAACAAAGCCCAAGGAGTCTGTGGATGTTCTCCAAAATGTTGAGTTACACATGCTGTGCGCTTAGGAAGCTTACATCTTCAGTGACACTTCATGTTGTTGATAACTGAAAGAAATATGATTTTTATAGTTTGGGTTAAGTTAAAATGGTGCTTGAATACAAATTAACATTGCATTTATGCGCTTTTATCCAAAGTAACTTACAAAAGACGTTCAGCAAAATATTCGCAATGTACAGTGCCAAGTTTCTTTGACAACTCTGTTGTGAAGTAAGCTAGTGAAGAGAAGAAATGTGAGTGTGTGTGCAATTAATAGTTTAAGTGCTTGCAGAAAGGTGTTTTTAACTGCTTTTTGAAAGATACGATGGTCTCAGTAATTACGGTGGGCTTTAGCAGGGCTTTCCACCAGAGAGGAACAGAGAAGGTGAAAGTTTTGGAAAGTGACTTTTTGCCTCATTGTGAAGGAGCAAGGCGTCGCTCGTTTAGTGATCTGAGTTAGCGGGAGGGAGTTGGGTAGTTACTGATTACATGTAATCTGGATTATGTTATCAGATTCTAAAAATTAAGTACTTGTAATTATATTAAATTACATTTTAAATGATCAGACTACAGTTACTTTTTATTGATTGCATGACTACATATTATTCAAGCAATAGCAATAAATTATTAATAATTTATTGATTCATTCATTTTTATTTGAATTTCATCAGTAGGTTATTTAACCACGTATTACTAAGTCGTTGGAAGGCTTTTGTCTTTCAAACACATTAAAATGCCCAAATTCACATGATTTCTTAAAAGATTTCTTCCTAAGCTGAATTTTTTTTTTTTTTTTAAATATCCATGAAATGAAGACACCTTAAAATGACAAGAAATTGTATTGTGCCATCGCAGGCTATGTAATTTATTATTTTGTGACTATTTTTCTACCTCATGTGTTGGTATTTTGTCAACCCTGTCACTGACACAAACCTTACTAGAACTATAGTTTAATTAGAACTCATATGCCACTGAATGATATAGGCATTAGCTCAATAATATACCAAGAGTGACCTTTAAAATGTTTGAATTTTCACAGACAATCTTTAAAAACAGGGTCAAAGCAAATCAATGTCAATCCTGTTATCCACATGTCAAAACCTACTCTAAAAAGTAACAGAGTTGACAGTAACAGGTTTGACAATTTCAAACAAATTTGCTAATTGCTACCGAATAGTCAAGTTCACAAAAGCACATATTGTACACATTGAAAGTATTTTACTTGTAGATGTTGATTATATTAATTGTAAGAAATAATTGTTTAAATTTACATTTTAAAAATGGTAAAATTATTGACATCGCATGTCAAGCCTCATAAATCATTAAAAATATAACATACAGGAGTAAGAGAAGCATGCTTATATTTTAAGTGTTGGAATCCTATTTGAGAGATGATGTAACCTCCTAGAATGTCAGGATAGGATGTCACTT
>JAHKKF010525036.1:9607-23178 GCA_019740295.1 Labeo calbasu | reverse complement strand
TACTTGTACTTTATGAAATTAAATTTCTATTTTAATGAATTATATGCATGATGCTGGATAAATAATTTTTTTTAATAAATTGGAGCTCACAACTCTCCCATAATTCTGAAGAAAACAAGATAAGAAACAGTCGTAATAGAAACTGGTGAATCGTTGTCATTTAGGAATAAGGTCGCGAGGGTGTTTGAATAGAGATTGCAATCTTTTAATGATTAATTGTGCAGCTCTAATGTAAACACTGCAAAATATTGTCAAGTTCATATCGTCAAGTTCTCATGACCAGTCAGATCTCGCGAGACACATCGAATCTCGTGAGATCTCGTCACATCCCTCCAAGTAATTCACACCACTCCAGTCCATCAGTTAATGTCTTGAAAAGCGTCATTATGGATTATACACTCATATTTTGGCCAAGTTAAAAGAGATTTATGATGGAATTATTTCTTACAAACACGCACTAGACGTTAACTGATGGACTGGAGTGGTGTGAATTACTTGTGGATTGTTTTATCAGCTGTTTGGACTCTCATTCTGACGGCACCCATTCACTGCAGAGGATCCATTAATGAGCAAGCGATGTATTGTTAAATATTCATAAATAATTTCACGTGATAAGTCTGTGACCAAATAACGTCTGTTTGATAGTTGAAGCTGCTGGAGGGAAGGCACTGCCGTGCATCGTAGACATCCGTGATGAGAACCAGATCAATCAAGCTGTGGAACAAGCTGTGGAGAAGTTTGGGGGTGAGTTCCAACATTTGAAATTTCTCCTATTCTTAACACTCAGGTGGGTTGTAATTTGTCTTTTGTTTCTGTGGTGCTGTTGACAGGGATTGACATATTGGTCAACAATGCCAGTGCCATCAGCTTAACAGGAACTGTAGAAACTCCAATGAAGAAAGTCGACCTTATGCTGGGCATCAATCTCAGGGGAACGTACCTGACGTAAGTTAAACTATTATTTTTTTGAGGTTGACAGATGATCACAGTAATTGACAGAATTATTTTCTGTGTTAACAGATAGCTTATCACAGATATTGTCAGTCGAGCTTAAAGGGATAGTTCACCCAAAAATGAAAATTACTCCACGATTTACTCACCCTTAAGCCATCCTAGATGTATATGACTTTCTTCTTTAAGGCAAATACAGTTGAAGTTATATTAAAAAATGTCCTGGCTCTTCCAAGATTTATAATGGCAGTAAATGGGTGTTGAGATTTTGAAGCAAAATGAAGTCCATCCATCATAAAAAGCTAGATATTATGGTTTCTGAAGTTTTAAATATGGATAATTTTCTTACACAAATGCATCTATTTATTTCAGAAGGTTTTTATTAAAGGATTAGTTCACTTCCATAACAAAAATTTACAGATAATGTACTCACCCCCTTGTTATCCAAGATGTTCATGTCGTAAAGAAATTATGTTTTTTGAGGAAAACATTTCAGGATTTTTCTCCATATAATGGACTTCTATGGTGCCCCCAAATTTAACAAATTTAAATTGTAGTTTAAATGCGGCTTCAAAGGGCTCAAACGATCCCAGCCGAGGAAAAAAGGGTCTTATCTAGCAAAACAATCTGTTATTTAAAAAAAAAAAAAAAAAAAACTATTTATATACTTTTTGACCACAAACGCTTGTCTTTTCTAGCTCTGTGTCAACTCTGCTTTTTCTAGTCATGACAGTTAGGGTACATCTAAAAACTCCCATCTCATTTTCTCCTCCAACTTCACAATCGTCCTACATCGCTGCAGAAGTACCGACCCAGAATTTAAAAAGTGAACATGCAAAGAAAATCAAACACCCTTTACAAAAAAAAGGCAAAAACAGCAATGTAGGACGATTTTGAAGTTGGAGGAGAAAATGAGAGTTTTTAGACATACCCTAACTGTCTTGACCGCAAAAGAACAATTCACACAGAGCTAGACAAGAGTGTTTGAGGTTAAAAAGTATATAAATTGTAATTTTTTTTAATTTTTTTTTTTAGAAAATAGCTAATCGTTTCACTACCCTTATTCCTCGGCTGGGATTGTTTACAGCCCTTTGAAGCTGCATTTAAACTACATTTTGGAAGTTCAAATTTGGGGGCACCATAGAAGTCCACTATATGAAGAGAAATCCTGAAATGTTTTCCTCAAAATACATAATTTCTGTACGACTGAAGAAAGAAAGACATGAACTTCTTGAATGACAAGGGGGTGAGTACATTATCTGTAAATTTTTGTTCTGGATGTGAACTAATCTTTTAACCCCCAGGAGCAATGTGGAGCAATTTTTATGATGGATGATAAAATCTTAACACCCATTAACTGCCATTATAAAGGTTTGAGGAGGAGGTCATATGAGTACATTATACATAAAGATATTATCTCTCAAAAGAAAGAGTCGGCTCTAAATCGAGTCATCATATTTTCGAATCTTTTGCCTGTTACCAATCTACGCCACTCTGTAACACGTTAGCATAATTCCCGCAAATTGCCAACAGTCTGATTTCCCTAAAAACACTTCAGATAGTGTTTACATCGTGTTGAGAAGACGCTGTGGAAGCAAGTTTGTGTTGTTTTCATTGCCGAAAGATAATGATGTGAATCAGTGGTTACATTTTTTTTTTTCCACATAACCACAGCAATACAATTTGAACTTTTGTTTGTGTGGTCATCATTTTACCAAGGACTGCTTGTCTAATCATAGCTTTTATCTTCTTTGGCTTCTAATCTTCTTTATTTGGATCAACAAGCATCTCCAAACCACGACCTGATTAAATGTTATGTGTACATTCTCACTTGAGTGCTCATAATATCAAGTTTTTTGTGCTAATATGTGATGTATAACTAGTGCAGCTTTTGGTTTTTAGGTAAACCACAATATTGCTGTCTTGCTGTAATAGTTCTAATAATTCACTCTGAACCCACTATTTCCTAAGAATGTGTCAATTAATGTTGTTCTAATTGCTTCATTTAATAATAAAGAATGTAACTTCGACATATTTTGGTTTACAAACTGTGGTATTTCATCAGTTAGTCATGTCATCACTCGCTAACATATCCACCATTATTGTTTTTTAAGTGTTTACGGTTTACAGCTTAACTTTAGCTGTAGGCACGATTTGCTTGCATAAGTGTTTAGCACTATATTATTGTTTTATGTAAAGGTGCATCAGGGTTGCCAGGTTTTCACAATAAAACCCACCCAATTGCTACTCAAAACTAGCCCAATCACGATTCGAGGGGTTCCCCCATTACAAATCGCATGCCGGGGTGTAAAATACATGCTTTTTGTCAGGCTTCCCCTGGTAAATTTGCATTCCAGGGGCTTAATATGACTTAGACTTGGCAACACAGATGGTAGCGCTCACTAACTTGCTCTAGTACTCCTCTCTGTGCCGGTCACAACAGGTTTGGCCAGCTGACCAATCAGAGCCGAGTAGGTTTATTGAAGGGAGGGTTTTACAGATATTACACGCAAAACTGATTTGAACAAACAAATTCGAAATCTCGAAATTTCAAAATCATTGACAAATGACTATGTATAAATGTGTATTCTGAGAAAATTACAATGTTTTCTGACCTTAGCTGCATTTAAACCTTTTGTAGGGGACTTCAACACAATATTAGGACACTTTAAAAAACAGTATGACCTGCTCTTTAATATAACTCCGATTGTATTCGTCTGAAAGAAGGAAGTCATATAAATCTAGAATGGAGTGAGGGTGAGGGTGGGGTCATTTTCATTTTTGGGTCAACTATCCCTTTAACTTGTTTTGAAGCTGCAATAACTCTGGCCGCTGTTTTCATCACAGGTCTAAATTGTGCATTCCACATCTTCTGAAGAGCAAGAACCCTCGCATACTTAACCTCAGCCCACCTCTCAACCTCAATCCCATCTGGTTCAAAAACCACACGGGTGAGCACAAGAGCATTTTTACATTCAGTGCTCCAGGGCTTTGTTTTCAGACTACCACTGAACATTTATTTGATCATAGTGACAAATAATGACACTGATCTTGTTTTCCGTTGTGTCTGTGTAGCGTACACCATGGCAAAGTATGGCATGTCAATGTGTGTGCTTGGAATGGCCGAAGAGTTCAAGGGATCTATTGCCGTTAATGCCTTATGGCCCAAGACAGGTAATGGCTTTCCTACATCAGTCATTAAATAATTCAATTCGGAGATTATTAATGCACAAGTAGATATTGCTGATATTGTATTCTGTAATATATATCTACAGAACTCCTACAAAAGAAAGTCTTAGTTGAATATTAAAGTGATAGTTCACCCAAAAATGAAAATTGTCATAATTTACTCATCCTCACATTGTTCCAAACTTATAAAACTTTCATTCATATTTAAAACAGTACTGAAGATATTTTTAATGAAACCTTGGAGGTTTCTGTCCCTCTGACGAAAGTCTATTCCAACAAAACTCTGTTGCTTTAAAAATGTCCTAACGACATTTTAAAAGTAATTCAGATGAATCAAGCCGTTGAATCCAAGTGTTCTGAAGAGACACAATTATTTAATTTAATAAACAAAAATTCTGAGTAATTTGCATGTAAAACAGACCTTCTTGAGAAATCTCCTCCCGATTCACAAACGCTTTGTAAATGCCCAATTTGATAATCATGTGTATGTTAAAGGAGAAGTCCACTTCCAAAACAAAGATTCACATATAATGTACTCACCCCCTTGTCATCCAAGATGTTTATGTCATTCTTTCTTCAGTCGTAAAGAAATTATGTTTTTTGAGTTAAACATTTCAGGATTTTTTTCCATATAATGGACTGATATGGTGCCCCGATTTTGAACTTCCAAAATGTAGTTTAAATGCAGCTTCAAACGATCCCAGATGCTGTTGTAAATGATCTCAGCTGAGAAAGAAGGGTCTTATCTAGCTTAACGATCGGTTATTTTAATAAAAATAGTACAATTTATATACTTTTTAATGCCAAACGTTCAAAATATTAACAAAAACTATAATGGCATATAATTTAATCTAATATATATATATTTACTATATATATAATTTTTTTTTTTTAAATATGCAATTAATATACTCAACCCATGGTTTGTTATTAGCTTCTGAGCTAAATCCACTTGACAGTGTTTCAGTAATGATGATTTGTGTTTTACAGAGATGAGCGTAACTTTCTTTCTTCAGTCGATAAGAAATTGTTTCTTAAGGAAAAAAATTCAGGAATTTTCTCCATATAGTGGACTTTAGTGGTGCCTCCAAGTTTGAACTTCCAAAATGCAGTTTAAATGCAGCTTCAAATGGCTCTGAACGATCCCAGCCGAGGAAGAAGGGTCTTATCTAGCAAAACAATCGGTCATTTTCAAAACAAATTGACAATTTATAGAATTTTTAACCTCAAACCCTCGTCTTGTCAATATGTTGGTTCAAGATGTTCAAGACAGTTAGGGTATGTCAAAAAACTCCCATCTCATTTTCTTCCCCAACTTCAAAATTGTCCTACATCGCTGCAGAATTACCGACCCAATGTTTATAAAGTGAACCTAGAAAGATCAAACACCTTTTACAAAAAAATGGTAAAACAGCAATGTAGGACGATTTTGACATTGAAGAAGAAAACGAGACGGGAGTTTTTCCGACATACCCTAACTGTATTAACCCAGATTACACAGACTACGTATGCACATCGCAGAGACGAGGCAAGACGAACGTTTGAGGTTAAAAAGTATATAAATTGTCATTTTGTTTCGAAAGTGACTGATCGTTTTGCCAGATAAGACCCTTCTTCCTCGGCTGGGATTGTTCGGAAGTTCAAACTTGGGGGCACCATAGAAGTCCACTATATGGAGAAAATGCCTGAAATGTTTTCCTCAAGAAACATAATTCCTTATTGACTGAAGAAAGAAAAACATGAACATTTTGGATGACAAGGGGGTGAGTACATTCTGTACGTTTTTGTTCAGGAAGTGGACTAGCAACACCAAGGTCACTGGTTCGAGTCTCAGGGAAAGCTAGAAGTGATATAATGTATTTATATACTTTGAATGCAAATTTCACTTTGGATAAAAAAAGCGTCTGCCAAATGCATAAATGTAAACGAGTGTATTTGTGGTGCTGTATGCAAATGAACAACAGGAAACTGAAAGGATGTTCTGTGAAGTCTCTCAGGAAAATGATGCACGTGTACCATTGTGTCAGATTTCTATTCTGAACCTTTCATTGATGTTCAAAGCTTTAGAACAGTGTGTATTGTGAAACATGCTGTGAAAATAAAGTGAAATTGAATATTAATCAAACTCAACAATGATAACTGAGTTACTGTTGTTGTATCAACTACTTTCAGCCATCCAGACGGCGGCTATGGAGATGTTGGGCGGTTCTGGGATTGGTAAACAGTGCAGGAAGGTGGAGATCATGGCTGATGCAGCCTACGCCATCTTGAAAAAACCCACCAGCTACACGGGACAGTTTGTCATTGATGAGGACATTCTCAAAAAGGAGGGCATTAAGGACTTTGATGTGTATGCTGTTGAGCCAGGTTGGTTATGCATTATTAATATTTCAAGTTAAAGTGATAAAGGAGTACATTTTTCTATTTAATAATTTTTATCATTAATCAGCAGCCCTTATAAGTGTTTTTAGATCCTGTATACAATCACATGACATATTACAGGAAACTATGAATGTCGACACAGCACATAAAACATATCTTAATTGTTTTTTAGGTCATCCATTGCTTCCTGACTTTTTCTTGGATGAACAGCCAGAGGATCTAGCCAAGCAAATGGAGGAGCACGGTGAGTTATGAGGCATAACCAGCACATTTTATCCATTTTTGCTCTGCTTGGCGATTGACTTCCAAGCGAACTTCAGCAGTTAGTGTCAATATTTTAACTCTCTCTTCAGGTGCCACTCCAGCTTTCAAAAGTGGAAAAACGAGTGCAGATTCGGCAGCCACGGGACCCATTTCTGACATGTTCAACATAATCAGAGGAACTCTCAGTCCAGATATAGTGAAAACCACACAAGGAGTGTACAAATTCGATCTTTCAGGTAGTTATGATGTCACATTTAAAACATTTCAGGCAAGTCTGGTAGCTAAAACATTCATCAGACTTTCTCCTTGTTCCACGGAATAATAAACAGTAGGGTTGGGTAAAAATTTTGATTTCTCGATTTTAATGAAACCATATTGATCCAAAAGAATTGATTAGTCTAGCCTGTTTTCAGTTGATGAACGGAAACGTAGCGCGCCTCCCGTCCAATAAATCGTAATAAGCTTTGTGCTTTGTTACTTTTGATATAAAACAAAGTCTCAGATTTAAAATTCCATCCATTTTTTTTTACAGTGTTCAAATAAAAATAAAAAATTGGCGCTGTTTAATGTGAAGTGACAGATTGCTGTAGCGCCTCAGTTCAAGAGAAGTGGCAGAGAACTGATCTGAGTTTTAGTTAAAAGAAAGAGTACAACAATTTTTGCTCAATCAGTGTTTCAACTGTGGAAAGACGTCAGTATAACAGCTTGTAAACAATATGTCACGTAACGTCACATTTACCCCAGAAAAAACATAATCGTAACCATGTTGTTGGTTAGTTTAAAAAATGAACTGTAGAGAGGAGCATTTTGCTAAATATATGCACCGTATAACATATTCATTATAATTTTTACCGTTAAGTTTTTTTTTTGACAGGCATTTAAATGTTTATATTTTAAAAAATGAATTGGAGTCAAATGTTGGCTTGAGAAAGCCAACTTACTGATCTGCTATATAAGGTTCTTCTTCTTCTTCTGAGCCTTAGTCTTAGTCAGAACCACCAATCTCAGGTCAGACCTTCAGACTGGTCTGAAGTTAGTTGCTATATTTTTTTCTAACTGGTCTGGTCTGGTCTGGCTCCGTTTTCGAAAACCAGACTATCAAAACCACCTAAAATCCCAATGACTTTCATTGAGGGGGTTAGCTGTTTACTGCTATATCAAAGTTTAACAACTCCCTACTTAAAAAAAACAGCTAAAACCAGCCTAAGCTGAATGGCTGCTTTGGCTGGTCTTCCAGGCTGGTTTTAAAGTGGTTTTGGTCACTTTTTAGCTGGCCCAGCTGGGAGACCTGCTAAAAGACCAGCCAAGGTTAAACCAGCTAAGACTCGGCTGGTTTTAGCTGTTTTTTGCTAGTAACATGCTAATCATGCTAGAAACATTCTAGCGACATGCTAATTATGCTGATTGTGCATTCAAGTTATGTCAAATACATCGTATATACGAGTTGAACGCACATGAACGCAGCCACAAATTCATTATTACTAGTGGGAAACTTAAAATATTCTTTAAGCACAGAGTTTCCAAGTTTTCCGTGTCAGATGCAATGGATGCACGCGGACAAAGATTATAGATATAAAGCATCTGTATTGACGGTCAATTTGTTGAAATTAATATATATATATTTTTTTGCAACGTACAATAAAACTATACATTTTATCATCATTTTATTCATCATTTTGTAGATGTAGAGTTAAAAAAAACATGTTAATCATGCTAACAACAAAATGCTAGCAACAAGCTAGTAACATGCTAAGCATGTTAAAAAACATGTTAGTAACCTGTTAATTATGCTGGAAACATGCTAGCAACGTGATTAACATGCCAATTATGTTAGAAACATGCTGATCAGGCTATAAACATGCTAGTAACTTGCTAGTCATGCTAACAACATGCTAGTAACTTGCTAATCAGGCTATAAACATGCTAGTAACTTGCTAGTCATGCTAACAACATGCTAGTAACTTGCTAATTATGCTAAAATCATGCTATTACATGCTAGTAACATGGTAACAACATGCTAATCATGTTAACATTGTAATTAGCATATAAAAATGCATGCAACAAGCTAATCATGCTAAAACACGCTAACAACATGTTAAATTAGGGGTGGTCAACCCTGTTCCTGGAGATCTACCTTCCTGCAGAGTTCAGCTCCAACCTTGATAAGTCATAAATATGATTTAGTATTTCATAGTTTTGTTAAAGTCATTATTATAATTTTTTATCTCATTATTATGACTTGGTGTGTCATGATTTTCTCATAGTTTCGACTTAAGATATGACTTAACATAAACACTAAAATCTGTAGAATTTTTATTTTTTGAGAACATGGACCAGAAAATATAGAAAATTTTATCTTGGACTTACAGACGTATCTCAGGTTTATCCAATTTTAGTTTTTATAGAATTATTATATCCACCTCCTAATATCACCTACTTCTGACTAATCAAATCACGATTCATGGCTGTGATATTAACTACCATTACCTCCTGCAAACTTCAGTTCCAGCCCTGCTCCACCACACCTGCCTGTAATTATCAAGTAATCCTGAACACCTTGATTAGCCAGTATAGGTGTTGTTTGATTGGGTCAGGAGCAGAAATCTGCTGGATGGTAGCTCTGCTGGAGAGACAAGCCACATATACTGTATCCCATCTGTCCAATCTGTGTTGTGTCAACATTTACGGCCATGATTGACAGGTGAGCATGCTGGAGTCTGGTACATTGATCTGAAGAATGATGCAGGAAGTGCCGGCAGTGGGGAACCACCTGGCAAAGCTGATGTCGTCATGACGTTGGACAGTGCAGATTTCATCAAGATGTTCGGAGGTAGAAAAAATGTCACTGATGCACTTCACACACTATTGACATAACTGTATCATAAAGGATGTTTTGAATCTGAATACAAAAAAACTGAAGCATTGATGAAAACCATGTTCTTTATCAATAGGGAAATTAAAGCCCACTATGGCCTTCATGTCTGGAAAGCTGAAGATTAAAGGTGACATGGGCCTTGCCATCAAACTGGAAAAGATGATGGCCATGATGAAGTCCAAGCTGTGATAGGATCACTCACGCTACCATCTCCTGCCTTACATGATGCACACGATCTCTTTTCTAAAGCACTGTTTGCATTAAATCATTTTCAGCTGATAATAATTTTAATAAAGGGTTTTCCTTTAATTATACTTACTTCACTACATGTTCTTTAATAGTACAACATTACAACATTACTTACTTTTTAATTTACCATGGTAACCAGCAGTGTTGGGGGTAACGCATTACAAGTAACGCAAGTTACGTAATATTATTTTTTCCAAGTAACTAGTAACTACTTTTTAATTGACAAGAAAATATTTGAGTTACTTTTTTCAAATAAGTAACGCTAGTTACTTTTTCCCCCATTTATTGATTAAAAGCTCTGCTTTCCAAATGTGGAGAGAAATCAGGAGTAAGATGTTAGTTCTAGAATAAATATAAACATGCATTAGTTCATCTCACTCACAAAAAACAGATTCAGTGTTCATCAAAATGAATAAAAAAAATAAAATTTAACTTAGAATATGACGCAAACCTGCAATAATATAATACAAATATGTATGTCTTTGCTGCTGACCTTTGATGAGCCAATTCAACCATACTAATAAGCAAAAATTACTCAAGATAATCTAACATTTGTTTTCCTTTTTTTATTGCTGAAGAGTTTATATTTTTTCTTCGGCGGTCTACTGTACAGACGTGAATTTACTTTTTCCAAAGCCTGAGGCTTTTGGTGTGAAAATGTTTTTACATTTGCCAAAAATATAACTTTTTATACTGAAAACAAACAAGCCCTATCCATATTTAAAAAGTAACGCAAAAGTAAAGTAACGCATTACTTTCCATAAAAAGGTAAAACGTAATTAGTTACTTTTATAGGGAGTTACTCAATATTGTAATGCATTACGTTTAAAAGTAACTTTCCCCAACACTGGTAACCAGTTTCCATAAACATACCATAATGACTATAGTTACTGTAAAATTAACCATTTAACCAAACTAATATAGAAGCTCATGTAAAGAGTGTAAGAAGAAGCTTTCAAAATCTTTTTGCCATTTTTAGTAACAGGTTTTATTATAGTAATCACTCAAGGGTTAAAGAATGAAACATTACGCTTTTGTATTGGTTTTCTTTCTGAAAATGATTTTGGGAAGCCACTGGTTTTAAAACATTTTTAACCACCACCACCACCACAGTGTAATTAAAATACATATTCTTTAACTTTCTTGGCTTTAATTTTCTGTCTTCATGGGATGCTAAAATTTATCAGAACAAGCATTTGATGCTCACATTTTACGATCTGATATATGAAAATGCATTTTTGCTTCACTTTTGCTAACAAAAATACAATTATGCAGCCCTTTTGTTTATTTTAAGCATGTTTGGAGTTAATGCAAAGGACAAAAAAGTATTTAATTGCTTTAAACACAATTTTTCTACCGCTATAGTGCACGTTTAAGCGTTCAGTCGTCAGGTTAACATTCCGATATAAACGTCTTTTTCGCCATGACTACAGCCTGTTATTGAATATACAAATGCATATTTTGACGTAAATATTTAGTGCTGTTATGTATGGTTGTGTAATAAATGAATATAAATTTCATACATGCACATTGATGGCATATCATATATCTCGGACACGTACTTCCGGTGATAGCGGAAGTACCGCCGCACGTCCATTAAAAGCAAAATTAATGGCTTTTGTATAAATACTGTCAAATATAGAAGAACCGCGGACAAATGAAGAGTTCGCACTGACAAATGATGCTTAATATCGAACAAAGAGGCAGCGAGCACCGTACGTGAGCGGACATTGGAGTTATTTCTCCCGTATGAAGGTACATGATGCTTTTTTTCGGGCTCTTTGTGTTGATGCAGATCATCAGACTGACGGGCTCTGTGTCAAAACCGAGACAGCTGTCTGCAGGGAAAACATTTCTGGATATATTTATGCGCACTTGGCCGTCCGCGTTACAAACGCGACTGTGATGAGCGGAATCGCGGTGAATGTCGGCAGCTCGCTCGGGTTTCAGACAGAGTCGTATTGTTTTGGAGATAAACACAGACATCAAAGCTTTATGTGTCATAAAACTGATGAGAACAGAGCTAATGTAGTAAACAACGGCAGTGGGCGGTGATCGAGTGTAGTTTTTGCTGATAGGGGTGTGTCTTCAGCTTATTCCCCTAATAATAAACTAATAATAAAAGTACCGTGGTAATTCCGTGTTTTTGTTTTGTTTTTTGAACATGTGCCACGGCGATACCACAGTGTTTTCGAAAATGTTTTGGAACACCGTGTAAATATTGTGGTAAATTAATATGTGAAGAATTCGGTACAATGCACGTATCAAAATACCATCACTATACCATAATGTCACAGCAACGTTACTTTATTGTAAAGGACTAGCCGATCTGATACAAGTATAGTAATCTATTGGATGATGTAGATATTCATAAGAATTCACCTTTGCTTTTTTATTTAAAGAGATATATTTTAATAATATTATCAGTCAACAATTTAAGATTAAAGTAAAAAATTCACTTGAAAATGTAACAAAAAATCACAGAATTTGATATGTCACTCTTTTGATTTAATGTCGCCATTAAATGGAAATTCACCCAATCTATACTTTATGAAGTAGTTGTTTAATTATTGAAACCTGTTAACGTTTGTTTATTAAATCAAAATACTTTAAAATGGATGTTTATAAATTTGAGGCTTTTTTTGCTTGCCTACTAAGTACACACTGCTGCTCTTATTTTGTTGGTAAAATCAAGTCTTGGCCTAAATTATTTATTTAAAAATATAAACTGGGTTGCAGATGCCATTTAATGTTTCACTTAAGTTTATCCTTTGCAAAAACCGTTTGTACTGAAATTGTTTTTATGAGACTATACCATAATATCACGGTACTTTGTTGTAAATGAGTAGCCGATCACTGAGAAAAGTAATCTAATGGCTAAAATAATGTTGGTATACACAAGTGTTCACCTATGAAACTATGAATTTTTTTAAATAAATACATAAAATAAATAATAATAATAATATGACAACTAATATTATCAGCCTAATCATTCATAATTCAATTTAAAAAAAGTTAAATTATTATTTTTTAATTTAAAAAAATACATTTTCTTTATTTGAAAACTAATCACAATTATCACCAATTATTATTCTATTAATTTAAGATAAAAGTGAAAATCTGAATTTAAAAATTAACATAAATACACTACTAGTCAAAAGTTTATGAACAGTAAGGTTTTTAATGTTTTTTTAAGCAGTCTCTTCTGCTCACCAAGCCTGCATTTATTTGATCCAAAATACAGCAAAAACAGTAATATTTTTACTATTTAAAATAGTTGCTTTTTATTTGAATATATTTTAAAATGTAATTTATTCTTATGATCAAAGCTCAATTTTCAGCATCATTACTCCAGTCTTCAGTGTCACATGATCCTTCAGATATCATTATAATATGCTGTTTTGCTGTTCAATAAACATTTTTTATTATTATTATCATAAATACTTAAAACAGTTGAGTAATTTTTTTTTTTTCAGGATTCTTTGATGAATATAAAGATCCAAAGATCAGCATTTATCTAAACTAAAAAAGCTTTTGTAACATTATACACTATACCGTCCAAAAGCTTGGAGTCAGTATGTATATAAATATATATATATATATATATATATATATATATATATATATATATTTGGAAAGAAATTATATAAATTAATACTTT
>JAHKKF010525030.1:12118-32852 GCA_019740295.1 Labeo calbasu | reverse complement strand
CTTTTATTTTGTATGCGATTAATTGTTGACAGCCCAGTTTAAATGCAGCTTCAAAGGGTTCGAAACGATCCCAGCCGAGGAAGAAGGGTCTTATCTAGCGAAACGATCAGTCATTGTTTACGAAAAATAAAAATTTGTTACTTTTTTAGCACAAAATGCTCTGGGATGCGAACACTTTCATATTTATGAGTTGTACGATTGCAACATTTGAGAAACATAGCCTTTGGGTGCAATGGACAGTTTGAACTAATTCACATAAACAAATCAAACTCAAATGAATCAACAGCTCTGTTTTAACACTTTCATCTATCAATGATTCTCTGAATCAGAGCTTTGAATCGATTCTCTGTAATGGGTAGGCTGAACTAATTCAAATAAATGCATCAAACTTGAATTAATCAACAACTCTGTATGAACACTTTCATATTTTACTTTCATATTAGACGTACAGTTTGCAAAATTTGAATCTTTTTTGCAACTAAAATCAATTCAAACAACAAAGGTCTAATTTTAACTCCCAAAATGCTTAAATCACAACTTTGAATCGCTTCACTGCAATGGACAGTTTGAACTAATTCACGTGACGTAAATGAATCAAACTTGCCAATTCTGATATAATTTTTCTACAACAGCTCTGTTTTAACGCTTTCATATTCACAAATTTGTATGCCTGCAAAATTTGAGAAACATAGCCTTTGGCTCTTTTTTGCAACCCAAATCAATTTCAACAATACATATCATAAAATAGCTCAAACTCACTCAAGTTTTCTTAAAAAATTCTCTTTGAAAACTTTTGATTCAATTTACTGTAATAGACAGTTTGAACTAACTCACATAGACGAATCAAACTTGATTGAATCAACAACTCTGTATGAACACTTTCATACTTTACTTTTATATTAGTCGTATGATTTGCAAAATCTGAGTCTTTTTTTGCAACTCTAATCAATTCCAAAAAGAAAAGACAATTTTAACTCCAAAAAAACCTGAATCACAACTTTGAATCACTTCACTGCAATGGACAGTCTGAACTAATTGACATAAATGAATCAAACGTGCCATCTCTGATGTTGTTTTTTTACAACAGCTGTTTTATGCTTTCATATTCAGGATTTGTATGACTGCAAAATCTGAGAAACATAGCATTTGGGTCTTTTTTTGCAGCAAAAATCATATTTTATCTTCAAAAATAGCTCATTTAGGATTTCTTAAAAATTCTCTTTAAAATCTTTAGGTCGACTTTGCTTTGCTCTACTGGCTCAATGTTGTTTGAACAAACAGATAAAATTGTATCTAAATGATAAAACCAGCCATTTGTACATGGTTGTTTGACTAAATAACATCTATCAGAAATATAATAAATCAGAGCTTTGAATCAATTCACTGCCATGGACAGTTTGAACTAATTCACATAAATGAATCAAACTTGAATGAATCAACAGTTCTGTTTTAACAGTTTCATATTGGTGAGTTGTACAATTGCAAGATTTGGGAAACTTAGCCTTTGGGTCATTTTACGCAACTCAAATCAACTTTTAAGGGCAAAAGTTATATTTTAACTACAAAAAAAGCTTAAAATCACAGCTTAGAATCAATTTACTGCAAAGGACAGTTTGAACTAATTCACACACACACACACACACACACACACACACACACACATATATATATATATATATATATCAAACAACTCAGATGTTGTTTTTCTATGATTGTAAGATTGCAAAATTTGAGAAATGTAGCCTTTAGCTCTTTTTGGCAACTCATATAAATTTCAACTGCAAAAGTCATAGGCCTATTTTAACTTCAAAATTAGCTCAAGCTCAGTCAAGTTTTCTTTAAAACTGCAAAATTCTGCACCAACATCAGTTGACTTTGGGTTTGACTGACTCAGGCATGTCATTCGATTCATTAGCATTCTCCTCTACTTGCTCAATGCGGTTTGAACAAACAGATAACTTTTAATCAAAATAAAAACTGATCAAACCAGCCATTTTTGCATGGTTGTTCGACCGTATAGCATTCTAAAGCTTATCTGTTACTTTGATATGCAACTCTGTGGTTGTGGAAAGAACATTCCCAAAACACCAATGTAAACACTGCTGATTGTAAAAACAGTTGATTACAAGTGAGAAAGAGGCCACAAAGACTCATCAGTGCTGTTTGTGAAGGCCAGAATGACTAATACTTGGAGTTAGTGATTTGAACAAACCACTAACCCAAACTAATAAACTTCAGAGCATAACTTGACCCGGACAAGTACGACAGTGATGTTCTTTTGCAACCCAGCCTCAGAGGATAAACATACCTGTGGTGACATTTCTGCAAAATTATATAACACTGCTTCTTGCATGTTTTCACACCACTTTCAAAGTGAAAAGTGCAGCTCAGTTTTACCGAAAACAGATTCGAGTTAATTTGGCAGCATTTTATTACATTGGTTGTCCTATGCATGGAGGCAGTTACAGGTTAACAAAAGCAAACATGATATGACAATGCATTTGCTGAAGTAACCATGCCATTTTTGCTTGCTTCTACAATTTTTAAGCTCCTTTATAAATGAGATTGTATCTGAATGCTCCACATCAGAAGTGCAGTGCTCTACCGGGTGTGCTAACAAGCAAGTTTACATCAGAAAAGCCATGCATATGGAGCTGGTTATGTAATGCAAACATCAAACTTTATTAGTTCACATTTTTTGCACTATGATAAAAGTGTTTTGAGATCAACACATAGTATTGTGCAAGTAACCATCTGAAAGCAATCTTTATTAATCAATAATCTGCTCTGTAATCATATTTTGCATGAAAAGGAATAAAAGTTGTTGGTGTTTAACAGCCTCTACTGTTCATTTCAGTTGGAAACTAAAATAAATTGGTACATTTTTGGAGTGTATGTCGGTAGAAACATGATTTTCCAACAAGCCAAAATTAGATTTTTGACCTAAACTACGTCTAATGCCACATCTGGAGAGTTGTTAGCTGGAAAAACACACCTAAACAGGCTAATCAAGCTCTTTAGAGTTAGAAAGCCACAACCACATGAGTTTCATCAGGGTTGGAGCTGAACCCTGCGGAAAAGTTATCTTCAGGGCTCTGAAAACACACAATCAAATGACTTGTAAACAACGACATGGCATGTTCACTCGTTGGCAGACTACATCACCATTTGGTCAGTGGAAACATACGCAGAACAGAAAAATCGCAGATCCCTCCGTGATGCATTTTGGAAGAAAAGGGGTAAAGCAAACTTGGGCATGTGATTATTTGACTTGTGTCAGCAAGCAACCACCTAGAAACCACATAGCAACATGATAAACTACTCAGCAAACGTAGTGGCACATTATGCATCGAAAAGCACCACATATGTGTCAGTGAAAAAACAAAAACTTTCTAGGGGATTCCCAAGGATTCAATTCAGAAAATCACTTGACCAATTCATGTCTATTCTGAAAAGGAGATTCTGCGCGTTTTCCCACACACTGAATGGCTTTTGCCCATCTGGTTTCCACATACACGGTGTGAAACAATCTAAACTATCATTACATCCGACTCGCACATTAGCTGAACACTTGACCCAGGACACATCAGCCTGTGAATACTACGTTCATGTTACCATGTAATAGCAAAACCATTAACAGAGCTGAACTGAGCTCCATCCAACACATGAATCGACAAGTCCTTCAAAAATAACTGAAAAAGAAACCTATCAGCCCTAGGACTGGGCGATATGGCTAAAAATGATCACAATAATTTTTTTCATATCAGCCGATATCAATAATTATCACGATAAATGTCAAATTTTGATTTAAAGGCAGATTTTTGCTACAATGTGAAAGTTGTTCAAATTAGACAGTTAAAAGTGGCTTTAAAATATTCTTTATGGTCAGAACATGACAAACACTTCATGTTTTTTTTAATTCTTCACACTTTTTTCAGTCATTTTTCCTTAACAAAAATATATTTCTTAGTTTTGCATGTTTTAATGAGTAATATTGTTTCAAATCAAAAAACAGGTGTGTGTTAATAAAATTATTAATAATAATAAAACATTTTTTGTCTCTTAGAAACACACATTTGATAGTAGCTTGAGTTCGGATGGAGATGTATTTTTATGTTTATTAACAAAATCAGTAATATCTGTAAAAACATTTTTATATGGTGAAATTTAATTATTCTGACTATGAGTTTTTTTGTATTTTTTTTAATTAACCATTGCTCTTTTATAGTATCATCCATAGATCACAGTAACAGTTAAAACCACAAATACAGCATCTCAATAGCATGGTAAAAATGTAATATGGTTCCTAGGTATTTGTATGAAAAACAGTAGTCTAAATACATTTAGTATAAATGCATAAATGCTATAGCTTAGTCAAAAAATATTGCAATTATATTCAATTACTCCTCCTTCAATACATTTAATACAGGTATACATTAATAATATAATAAAATTAAACAAATATTCCCACATTTCTGACCACTGTGCAGTTAGCGCTACTACAGTAAATCTATGGTAAATGATGGCGACTTGTAGATTTTAAAGCCTTTTGACTGTATCATTGCGCACCGTGTTTCTCCTTTTTTTTAGCGCTGTTTCATCTGGCTATAAACAGTGTCATTTGTGTTCTTTACTAAATTCAAGCGCTTCACACTGGCGCTGTTCAGTGGCCGAAACTCATCGTCAGCAAATGAACGCATCTGCTCTAGTAAGTTCGCGCCATGCCGCCGTTTGAAATTTGATCCGAGCGGATAAACGGTCCGAGTGGCGCGCTTTGACTAGCGCTTTTTTGTTCCGCCTTTGCTGCATAAACATTCTATCGAACATTTATCACTCTTAACTCTTGTTATCGTTTATCGAGGAAATTCATATCGCGCGATAATTATCGTTATCGATTTATCGCCCGGCCCTAGTTTGCCCATGCATCTACGTTTTAGAGAGATGCTTCAAAGGGACATCTTCTCATCTGCCAGACAAAAACCAAAGGTAAGATTGTTTGGAAAAGTTAAGCCATGCTAATTTACTGAATGAGATTACTTAAAGAGCTTATTGTGTGAGAGACAATGTGAACTACCAATGCCTAACCAAATGAACAGGCTCTTATAAGATCTTATGAGAATTTCCAAACTGAAATCCAATGACTGACAGCAAAAACTAAAATACGAGAGGCTACAAGGAGCCCGACGCTGCTCTCGACTTATTGAGCTTACAGCCTAATTTGAGAGGTTTATAATCACTACATGCAGATATGAGCCCTTAAAGACGCTTGGCGATGTTCTTATCAACAGGGTTTTGATTAATAAAAGAGAATGTTTTATCATTATTATCGCCAACTGAATGCTCTCACCAAAATGTTTTCATATCCCAGTATATTACGATCTCCAGAGCTTGCGAGATACTTGGGTCGTAATTGAGCGGTGAGGAAGAAGCGGAGAAGCAGTTGATTTGTGAATAGTCCGCTGTCTGCTGAAGTGTGCTATCTTATTAAAGCCGCTGCAGAGCCTGAGTACATAATTACAGCTGCTCGTGCAGGCGAAAGTAGTCAAATCTGCATTACAGAAGTGAGACAAGAGCCTTCAAATTAGTACTTCCTTTTCAGAGGACACAGTAATACAGGGAAAGCTGTGGAAGAGGCACGGATCCTTTGTGAGAAAGCCAAAAGAAGAGACTATGAAAGAATCAGAGATGATATATTTAAAGAAATGAGATAAGTCAAATAATACTTTTAGAATTTTTGAATACAAAAGCCAAAAATATGAGATAAAAACTAAAGTTACTTTAAAAGTCATAAACTTCACCAACTCAAGCTATGGAACACTGCTTTACTGATATGTATAACTGGAATCACTAGAAATTCTGGCTAATGCAGAAATGGTACACTTCAAGGAAATTGAATATTTTTGTGGGGTTTTTTTTCATGCTCTTTTCTTCCTGGAAGACTTAAAATAAAATAAAATAAAACAAAACAAAACATTTTTTTCTTGCACTTGTCTCCCGTGAAGTCTTAAAATAAAAAATAAAATAAAATAAATAAAAAATATAAAATAAAATCTAAGATTAAAAAAAAACTACAAACAATAAATAAGATAAAATAAATAAAAATTAAATATAAAGTAAACTAAAAATATAAAATAAAATATAAATTAAAATAAAATATAAACTATAAAATAAAAAAAATACAAAATTAAATTAAATATAAAATATAAAATAAAATAAAAAATATAAACTTAAAATAAATTAAACAACAAATAAAGAAAAAATAAATAAAATACAAAATATTTTAACTTAATTAAAAAAATTTGACTAAAAATAAATTTAATTTAAAATGACATTTCATTTCTTCATTATTTCATTATACATTTAATTCAACTATTAATCTCACAAATACATTTTATTTTAACTTAATTTAGTACATATTTTTACTGCATTTTACTTTTTACATTAATTGTTTTTAATCTTTTTGACAAAATCAAGCAGAGTATTACTTTGTTTAGAAAAAACAAAGCTTTTTAAGTCATTTCAGTTGAAGTGCATGAACATGAAATTAATAATAAAATAAATACTGCATAAAGGCTGAAAAATAGAGATTTTTATAACAAATTTGAATTGTTGGCACTCTGGTAGTAATACTTGAGAAACACTGTATGCTGAAAAACTTACAGTCGTGCAATACAAAGAGAACTAACATGGCGCTCACAATTGTCAATTTATTCAGTGACACAAAGTCTAAATACAGCAAAAATAAAACCCGTGTGAACACAGAAGCTTAGACGAATGATTCAAATCTCAACACCATCGAGAACGGACTCGCGACATTTTGCACGGCTGGTGTTTTCAGTGGCTGAATCGAGACAATCACAACTTCCTTGTTATTAGTGACACATAAAGGCTGGATCTTCCACATAATAGGCAGTGGAAAACGGGGAGAGGATTACTTCCACCTTATTAAACCACAGACAGCACTGTTGTGTCCAGTGTGACCACGTTTGATTTGCAAGCACATGAGCTAAATGCTGAGCATTGCTGTTTGATTTGGTTTTCGCACTTTTGAATGCCCATATTCTAGCCAAAACATCAACTAGTCAACTTGCTTAGACAGCAAAAGAAATCTTGGTAAAACTTTACTTTAAGTCTTTATATATAATGCATTCTAAAAGTATCTGTAATGCATTAATTATGCACCTTAAAATGCATTGTATGATCTCATGAATAATTGTAGCCACCATTATACAACATTATCTATTCAGTGTTACACCTTTAGATAATGCATTAAAAGACATGACAACCCTTTATCATGCATTATACATAATGGCTTCAAGCGAAGCATTACAGGAATGTTTTTTCTTTTTTTTTTATTCAAAAAAAAGACAAGAAACAAATGAGTTGCACCAACCAACAAGCAGCAGCAGATGGGTTTAATCACTAAAAACTGCATATGTACGTCAGCTGTCTGGCCCGCTGTCATTTTCTTTTGTCAATGACAGCATATAAGCCACTTCCTTAGAGCCCCAATTAAGAAGCAGCCTAATGAGGGTTTGGGATTGGTTTAAGATGATTAACTGTGTTAACAGGGCACCAGAGCAAATCCAAGGTTATGTAACCTAACAGGCACTGTCATCAACCAGCGTCCAAGTTTCTTTGAAACGATCACTCGCCAATCAGATTATAGCGAGCTTTCCAAAAGACGTACGGCCTGAACTAGACAACAGATGCAATACAGACGCTTCTGGGCAGATCATCAAGTATTTTGTGTGCTTTGTTTTTAACATCCGTGGAAACACTCAAACTAAACTCTTTCTAATCATTCTTCCTAGTTTCCGTAGAGCAGAGCTTTTGATTTTATAACTTTCAAAAAGCTACACAGGAACAGACATTAGGTTTTGGATTTGGAGAAATTTAGCATCAACTTACATCACTCGCTCACCAACGGATCCTCTGCGGTGAATGGGTGCCGTCAGAATGAGAGTCCAATAAAAACATCACAATAATCCACAAGTAATCCACACCACTCCATTCAATCAATTAACATTGTTGTAAAGTGAAAATCTGAAAATGTTTGTAAAAACAAATCCATCATTAAGATGTATTTAACTTCAAATACATAATCCATATTAAAGTCCATCTCCTGTTGTCGTTTTACATCAAATCCACTGACATGTTTGTTTAGAGCTGTTTTGGACTGTTTTTGCTTGTAAACGGCTTAATTTGTGCATATTTCTCACCTGATTCAGATGACTTTTTCACTGGAGAAAGCACTATTATGGATACAGAACTCTCATTTGTGACCCTGGACTACAAAACCAGTCTTAAGTAGCATATTTTTTTTACATTGTTTGGTTCATAATTATCGATTTTATTTTTTAATGCCAAAAATCATTAGGATATTAAGTAAAGATCATATTCTGTAAATATATCAAAACTTAACTTTTGATTAGTAATATGCATTGCTAAGTACTTCGTTTGGACAACTTTAAAGGCGATTTTCTCAATATTTTGATTTTTTTGCACCCTCAGATTTCAGATTTTCAAAAATTGTACTGTTCTAACAAACCATATATCAACAGAAAAGCTTATTTATAATAATATGTATAAATCTCAGTTTTAAAAAAATGGACCCTTATGACTGGTTTTGTGGTCCAGAGTCACATTTGGACTCTTATTCTGACGGCACCCATACACCACAGAGGATCCGTTGGTGAGCAGGGACGTAATGCTAAATTTCTCCAAATCTGTTTTAAAGGAGAAACAAACTCCACATCTTGGATGTCCTGAGGGCGAGTACATTTTCAAAAAAATTTCATTTTTAGGTGAACAATTGTTTAGTGCACAATAATTGCATGAAAATTCCTTCAAAAATCAATACTACCCATGCAGTTCAATTTGGTCGATTTCAGGCTATTCATTTTATTTCATCATCTTTCGTGAGCAAATCTGAAATGCTGGACAGGAATCATGCGTGATTTTGTGCTCATGAATAATTCATAAACATCCTGAAATTTTCAAGCTGAGAAAAAAAACATAACATGAATAAAATACATCTGATCAATTATTCAGCGCCACAGCCGTCAGCATTTCACATTCACAAGAACGGTCATGTTCAACAACTTCAGCATCCGTCCTTGCAGAGCGCAAGCAGAGAGAAGGCCTATGGCTACAGCGGGAAATGAGAATGAAATGAACATCCGCCTCCAATGGATATACACCATGCATTTTTCAAAGTTGTCATACGCCACTTTGAGGAAAACAGCCCATACTGAGAGCTTCAATGCAACCAAGTGTGCTAAAATTTAGTTTTAAATGTTTGAATGTGCCTTGGGATGTCAAAAGAAGTTTACTCCATGATCAAAGTGAATTTGGTTCATATATTCACATGTAAACACAGTAAAAACTACAAATCCTTTCCACTAATGCTCTTGCACCCTATATAAAAACACATGTGGGTAAGCACAGCTGTAACACTGATACAACACTGATGCATCAAGCTGCTATTGCATACAGAAATACGGTATGTACTGTAAAGTCAACTATTTATGAACATTCGTGTCTTTAATAAAACCTTATATCACCAAACTTAACATAATTTTATGCAATCAGCTTTACATTATGCTCAAAAACGCAATGCATACCCATAGTAAAATCACTGTAAACTGGGGTCTTGAGTGGATTATTGCATATTAAAATTTAGATGGAAAGGAATATGCACTGTTCCTTTATTTATTTATTTTTCTATGCTTTAAATGATTTTAAGTGATTATGGACATTTGATAATTATTTTAATATTATATAAATATTTAATTACTTTTTTTTTTTGAATAGTGGTTAACTAATTTTTTTTTAGCAAATTTGAGATACTAATAATCATGGGAGCTTGACTGATAAATATATATCAATAAGAAATGCAAATAAACAAGAAAATTGCTTTATTTTAATTTTTTTTGTTTGTTTTTTTACAAAGTAAATTTTTATGAAGTTGTAAATAAAGATAGAAGTACATTTTACTAGAATATATTTTAGAATGGACTAAAATATATTCTAGTAAATTTTAGAATCTACTAAGTAAAGATCATGTTCCATGAAGATACTTTGTAAATTTCCTACCGTAAATATATCAGAACTTAACTTTTGATTAGTAATATGCATTGCTAAGAACTTCATTTGGACAACTTTAAAGGCAATTTTCTCAATATTTAGATTTTTTTTTTTGCACCCTCACATTTCAGATTTGTAAATAGTTTTATCTTGGCCAAATAGTGTCATATCCTAACATGTCATACATCAATTGAAAGCCTATTTATTTAGCTTTCAGATAAAGAAAAGACCCTTATAACTAGTTTTGTGGTTCAGGGTCACATATTTATATTCAAAATTATATTATATTTATTTCAGTGCGTTAGTTGCCATTAATTTGTATTTTTCTGTGAAAATTCTAAGTGAAAATTTTTTCTACCCCAACTTTTTTTTTGTGTACATCAGCCGTCCAGCCATCTAGATATCAGCATCAAACCATAAAAAACAGCAACCAGTCATCCACCATCCACACCAAATTCAAAGTGTGAATAACATTTCATCAGTGATGTCTCATTGTTAAGTGGAGCACACAGCTGTGTTTCGGCAGGGTTATGTTGTTAACTGTGTGAATGGCATGTGAGTATCTCTTCAAGTCACCCAGAACAGCCTGTCGGTAGGCGGGTTGACACTGAGGTCACGCTGCTAGAGACGAGAGGTCACCCAGGACACAAGCATTCCAGTGTGATGGAGTGGGGTCTGGGAAACGGCTGTTTAAACAGAGAGAAGGCTGCTTTTCCCCCACTGGCACCAGGGACATTGTTTCCACTAATCCTTCAGAGCTCCCCGTCCCGTCCCACCGAGCGCCGCAGCCACCGGGGAAAAAAAACACAGCAGGAAACCGGAGCCCGAGGCACCCACGACAGAGACGGAGATCGCTGTTTGTTTAACAGCAAGTAAAGGGGATGCAAGAGTTTGACTTCTTAACACCTGCCACTCGGACCAAAGAGGCGTAATAACAATCGAGGGGGGAAAATGACACAGCATAATGTTTATTGCAATCCTAGTTCAGATGCAACAGATAAGACACAGCCGTACTGGGATATATCCTGATTGCGTGTGGTAGATATTCCGGGAGCATTCAGGGTTATGTCATACACACTGAAAGCTTTTGCTTCCTACGAATGGTACATCTTAATGCATTAAAGCCAGAGAAGCTTTTTCATGTGCACTTCAATTGGAAATGATATGTTATGATAAGCATCAGCTTAGGGTTTAAAAACCATTGCATTAGAAAAAAAAAATCTAGCTTTTATCATCAAGTTCAACATAAAACAAACTGATATCTGGTGCAAGATGAGCATTTCAGTGTTTGTTACACAATTTTCAGTGTTTTTTCACCACAATGACAGCAAATATGTTTTGATGACACTTAAAAGATCATTAAACGACATTAAAATAATTAAGAGAGAATTCATATTTTCACACATACAGTGGCCCCAAAATGTACTTTGGACTGAATGGAACTGCAATAACAAATTATTAAGAAAGAAAGAGTACATGCCCACTACTCCAGCACATTTCACAAAAATAACTAAACTATTTCACTATAAAATCATCACATCACCAGTTGCTTAAAGTCAATGCAAACACACCAGAAAAGTTTAGCATCTTTTTTCAGTTTCTTTAACATTTCATTATTTAATGCATAAAAACATAAATAAAAAAAAATAAAATTAAAATAATTATCAGAACAAATAGAAAACTATTTTTATTTTAATCACAACAAATCTAAAATAATAATAATAATAATAATAATAATAACTTTATTTTTATATAGCGCCTTTAAAGCAGTTTCTCAAAGCGCTGTACATGATACATGATCAAACAAGAAAGAATTCAACACACACATAAAAACAACTAAGAGATAAAAATCTAAACAGTTAAGAAAAAGCTAATCTAAAAAAATGAGTTTTTAAGTAAGTTTTAAAGATACTTAAAATATCTTTAAAACTTACTTAAAGAATGTCTTTTGTCTTTTGTGAAATGCTTTGGCTAAAAAATAAACAATTTCTTTCATTTTCTCTAAAACATCTTTAATATATCTTTAATAGAACAGATGTCATAAAAAGAATGTCTTTTGTGAAATGTTTTGGCTTAAAAACAAAAATAAAATTAAAATAATTATCAGAACAAATATCTTTAGTAGAAATATATTTTTATTTTAAATCACAATCTAAAAAGAATGTCTTTTGTGAAATATATTGGCTAAAAACAAATCGCAAATTTCTTTAGCATCTTTAAAACATCTTTAATACATCTTTAATAGAACAGATGTCATTAAAAATGTCTTTTGTGCAATATTTTGGTTTAAAAACATAAAAATAACTATTAAATTAAAATAATTATCAGAACAAATATCTTTAACAGAAAAATATTTTTATTTTAATTTTTAAAACATTTAATAGAGCTGATGTCTTTTGAGAAATGTTTAAAAATATAAAATTAAATAAATTTAAATTAATTAAAAAATGTAACATTAATAACACTTGCTATTGATATTCTTATTACTCCAGTGACATTCATAGATTCTAAGTGTGCAAACACTTTTTGAGGCCACTGTACATGATCAACTGTTCTGTTTTTCATAATTTAATAATATTTAGGTTTTACAAAGTGTCATAATTTTTGACTGTAAAAATCCATATGTTCTTACCTGTCGTATTCAGCATTGTCCTTGTCGCATCGAGCATCTTTATGCTTCTGCCAGTCTTTGCCGTGTTTGCACGTGGTGAGGAGAACCACGTCTTCAGCATTGTGGATGTGATAAAGCGCATTCCTCGTATCAGATCCGATCCCAGTCAGATAGCGCTTGCCTTTAAAAACCAGCACATATTTCCTAAAGGGAGGGATGGTGTTGTATTTTAAATACCCCCTTTCTCCTCCAGTCCGGGGGTGATCTTTGGAGAACAACGGGATGGAGATGTCAAAATTGGGTCTGAAGTTCTCAGTGCTGATGCTGGCTTTGGCCAACATGGCTTGTCCGATATCAAACCCCAAATCCTCCGTGTAATCCGGCCATGTGCCCGAATACAGGTTAAAGATCAGGTGATTCCTCCCGTTATTCCACAGGTTCAAGTTCTGGATCTTAGTTTTGAGGTTGTGGACGTACTGAGGAGACAGCTGGTCTCGGTCCAAGGTGTCAAGGTTCAAAACAAAAAGGCAAGCCTGTCCCGGGTCAGAAGTGTAGAACCTGGAGCCCTCAATGGAGGACAAGATGTTTTGGTAGCTTTCTGAGATCTTCTCACCTTTCTGTTGAGGGTAGACGTAGACTTTGAAGCCGTTCCTCCTGCACAAGGAGAAATCAAAGCAGGAGTCCATTCTGCACTTGTAACCTCCAGAGTTGTCATCTCTTTTGTGTCTCGGAGAAGTGCGCACATTATAGTCCTCCGTTTCGGTCTGATCCCAAGGAATAAAAGCTCGTATAGGGTCTGAGAAGTGGGGCCAGTGTGGATGGGGGTCATCCCCTCGGTTTGGAGTCCTTCTGGACGCTGGTCCCTGCAGGTAAAAGAGAAGAATGAGACACACACCTGCAGAGAACAGAATTAAATAGCGTTTTTTGGCCTGCATGTGTCCTTAGATCCAGATGGAGCTGGTTGCTGATGAATCCGAAGGTCTCAACTCCTGCTGGACAGCATCTTCCACAGACCTGCAGGGATTTGATGCTCTCAACTTCCACCTTGCGATTCCAATCCCAAATCCAGAGCATGTGGGCGACTTAACCTTAAACCCTTTTTATGGATCTACCTCTCTCCTCACCGGTGCCTGGTTCACATTAGACAGCATCTAAACTACTGACAGATGACATCTGAACCCTGCTGGCCATCGGAACTGTTCTGGATCAATCAGAAAGTACTTTCAGAGTTCTTGAAATCCAGCCTGGAGGAATCACAAACAGCAGGAGCAGTCCGAGAAATTTCCCAGAGATGGGTCTCATGTGATGCGTGTGAGTCAGAAAAACCCTGTCACAAACTTCCCGAGCGGATAAATCCTCACAAATCCGTGTATTCTCACATATTTTTCACTGATAAATCCTCCAAAGGGTTGGTTGTCTTTACAATCGTGTGGTTGTTGTTCTGTTACCTCTCGTCAAACAACAAACCGATGCGTTTTTCTCTTCCTTGTTACATTCACAACGCGTTCGCGACGCTGATGATACAACGTTACATTCCAGCGCTTTAATCTGAAGCGTCCAGTTGCGATTGTTACATTGTAGCATTCCAATCCCAGCACGACGCCTGCTGACGTCACGCGCCTCCGTCGTACACCGCGCGCCGTGATTGGGTCGCGTCATTTCCGGGCGGGCCGACGCTGCTGTAACCCTTTCACTACCACAGTCGAGCGTGAAGGTATTTTAAAGCAACAACACACGTATTTCTCAAAATATAGTGATAAACAGAATTGTTTAGTCGCTTTAAAATGTCTGAGCATCGCTGTATTAGAAAACAGTATGTCAAAGAAGTGACGTTTATTTTAAACAAAGCTAGCATTATTTCCAATTAAAAATAAGTTATGTTTGAGACAATAAAAATGCAGTTTAAAAACACTGTTTGGTTGCCAGTCATTAGACTATGTGTGCAGTTAAAATGTGGCTTGCTCTTAATAAATTTAGATATAAAAAAATATTTTTTAGATACTAGAAACTGGGTTAAAAGATACTTTACAGGTGAGGTCAAAAGTTTACACACACCTTGCAGAATCTGCAAAATGTTAATTATTTTTCCAAAATAAGAGGGATCATACAACATGCATGTTATTTTTTATTTAGTACTGATCTGAATAAGATATTTCACAAAAAAGACGTATACATATATATAATTATATAAAATTACATATAGTCCACAAGAGAAAATAATAGTTGAATTTATAAAAATGACCCTGTTCAAAAGTTTACATACAGTTTTAATACTGTTTTTTTGATTATGTTTTTGTTCATGAGTCCCTTGTTTGTCCTGAAGAGTTAAACTGCCCGCTGTTCTTAAGAAAAAATTCTTCAGGTCCCACAAATTCTTTGGTTTTTCAGCATTTTTGTGTACTTGTGTATTTGAATGACTATGATTTTGAGATCCATCTTTTCACGCTCAGGACAACTGATGGACTCATATGCAACTATTACAGAAGGTTAAAATGCTCACTGGTGCTCCAGAAGGAAACACGATGCATTATGAGCCAGGGGTGAAAACTTTTGAACAGAATGAAGATGAGTACATTTTTCTTATTTTGCCTAAATAACATATTTTTTTCATTTAGTACGGCCCTTCAAAGGCTACAGAAGATACTTACATATTTCCCAGAAGACAAAATAAGTTAAATTTACCCTGATCTTCAAATTCAAAAGTTTTCACCCCCGGCTCCTGATGCATTCTGAAGCGTCAGTGAGCATTTAAGTCTTCTGTTTTACATGAGTCCCTCACATGTCCTCGGTGTGAAGAGATGAATTTCAAAATCATACAGTAATTGCTGGAAAGGGTTCAAATAGACAAAAATGCTGAAAACCCAAAGAATTTGTGGGTTTTTTCTGAAGACCAGCAGGCAGTTTAACTGTTCAGAACAAACAAGGGACTCATGAACAACTAAAAACAAACAAACAAACAAAAAAAAAACAGGATCATTCAGGTAACAACACAGTATTAAGAATCAAGTGTATGTAAACTTTTGAACAGGGTCATTTTTATAAATTCAACCATTATTTTCTCTATATGTAAACGTCTTTCATGTGAAATATCCTATTCAAGTCAGTACTAAATAAAAAAATAAAATGCTTTTTGCAGATTCTGCAAGTTGTATGTAAACTTTTGATCTCAACTGTAACAATATTAATGTTGCCAAAACATTTAGATAGCAAGATTTGATAGGAAAAGAGCTGTGTGAAGATTCTTATTATATGGAAATATAACAACATACAATTTTAGAAAGACATGTGGAGAGTAAATAATGACAGAATATTATTTTTTTAAACTATGCCTTTTGAAGGCCATAATTGCATATAATTCTGATTTATTATAGTTCTTTTAAGAGCAACAGCACAATAAACTTAAGATAAAGAGTAAAGAACAGTGATGTTCACATGTATTTTCTGGCTTTGTAAATTAAAGTATATTATCTGTATGTAATATACCAGTCGGAGGGCATCAAATGATTCTTTGAATTATTTGTACAGCTGCAGGGGTCTGAGAAGAGAGAGAGCTGAGACAGGGAGGTGCAAAGGAGGTATTTGAAACCACATTCCTCGGAAGTTGTGGAGCCGTATCCGTATTCGGGTGCTCCTATGGGCCAGTGATCAAAGTGGAGGTCTTGCCTCCTCTCCTTTCTGTCCAGCATTCCTTCCATCCTCTCATTCTTTCCTTTGGAGCTAATATTGCAAGTCACATTTATATTCACATTTGGCTCTTTGAACATGTTTGATTGGCACAGACTGAACTTTTTTATTTAATTTTCTGTGCTGATTTTAGATGGCAATCCTGCAGAATATGGTAATATGTGATTGTTTAATGTCATCCAGACTTATGACTTTCTATTCATTGTGCATCTTTATAATGGACATTTAAAATATTTAATTCACATTTTAAATAATATGTAAGTTTGATCCATTGATCTTACAGGGAGATTTATTTAAGGTTCTTTCAATAAAGATGTGAAATACTTTTAGATGGATTCTTCTTCAATAGATGTTATAAAAGTTTTATAAATATAACTGCGGTTAGTAAGATATTTTTGAAAGAAATTATTACTTTTACTCATCAAGGATGCATTAAACTGATCAAAAGTGACAGTAAATACATTTATAACATAAAAGATATTTTAACTTTCTAATCATCAAATAACCCTGCACTCTCAGAAAAAAAGGTACAAAAGCTGTCACTGGGACGGTTCCCTTTCAAAATTAACATTTGTAACTTATTTACCCCTAAAGGGTGCATTTTAGTACCTTAAAGGCACACAGTGAGCTTTTGTACCATTTTTTCTGAGACTGTGAAGAAAGAAAAGTATCATGGTTTCCACAAAATAATATGGAGCACAACTGTCACTAAAAATAATAATATTAAATGATTTTGAGCAGCAAATCAGCAAATTAGAATGATTTCTGAAGGATCATGTGACATTGAAGAGTGGCGTAATGATGCTAAATATTCAGCTTTGCATCACAAAACTAAATTTCATTTTAAAATGTATTAAAATAAAAAACAGGTTTTTTGAATTGTAATAATATTTCACAATATTACTGTTTTTTCTGTATTTTTAATCAAATAAATCCAGCCATAGTGAGCATAATATACGTCTTTTAAAAACATTTAACCAACTCAAAACTTTTTGGTATTTAACCACCAAAACTCAACAATATGAACTGACAATTATTGTGTGTATTATGAACTATCTAGCACATTTAGCAATGTTATCAATGACTTTTGTAAAAATGTACAGGATAACCATGCAGATTTATGCCTCCTTTCATGCATAGATTCACTGTTTGTTAGGTAGAGCGAGAAGGTTCTGTTTTTGTTTGCCTAGGGAAAGTAAATGTAATGGTGTATCAATAATTAAATGAAGCCTTTTGTCGAGCAGAATAAAGGCTCAAAATGAATCTCTGGAGGTCTGGAAGTGACCCTCAGAACAACACGACCAATGCAGAGTCATTTAAATTCCCCAACAGCCTCAGCAGAACCTAAAAAGCTATTATATCCAGTGGGGCCATTATCATTAAGCATCATTAGCATGCTTTTGCCACCGTGGGCTGTCGACATGACGTGTAGATTTTAGACTATAGTTGTAGACTCACACACACGAACCACCACAATCCGTTTACTGACCGTCAGATGCAAACTGCACACAAAAGACCACAAATCTCACCCTCAGGCCCATGCTTCTTTTACTTTTGAATAAACAGGATTTTTAATGAAACAGTCTACACACATTTCCTTATTGTTTAATTATGTTCTCTATGACACTCCATTGAAACTTCATTGATATTTCATTATTTCGATATTTCATCGAATTTCATTATGCAGTCTGAATTAGAAACCTGATACAATGGTGATGCAATACAAAATTAATTGTTTAAATAAAGTGAACCGTTTAAAAAAATAATTTTTATAAGGGACGTGTGATTAGTTACTTTACATGTTGATCTCTTCTTGTCTAATGAGGCAGTTCTTGGCTAGAAAAGTTGTAAAGTGGTGCAATAAGACTTGAAACGTGCAATTTCACTGCCTTGTTTTGATTTGATTGATTATGTGATGACAAATCTGGAAGAAGCCAAATGATATCTTTAATATTTACATGCACAAACACAAGAACATCTTGCTCAAGTACATGGTGCATTGGAATGCTTTCTCATAGTTTTTCCTCCAGGATATTTAACAGTTCACTGAGTTCATTTCCTTTACTTAACCGAGAACGTACAGTCTATTTGTGCATGTAGAGTTTATGATAAATTGAGTATTACTGTGAACCGTAAAGATTGGTTATGTCAGCTTAACCTTAATTTGTGCTTTAAAGGATAAATTATCACGCCGAAACACGCAGCACTCTGATCTCCCGCAGATATATGCTATGGGGAAACCGCAGGAGTAATGTAACATACGGCTCATCAGTTGACAGACTGCTTGAAGTCTGATAATATCGCTGGAGAAACACAGCTGACAGCTACTTTATCAAATATTCTTTGACTTACTGTGAAACAGGCTGTTATTAATAATACAAAAAAATGAGTCAGAACAAAAAAAAAATGTCAAACTCAGTAGTGAATGCTGATGGGATGGTTGCTATGACTCAATATGAGTAAATATTACCTCATACTTCACCTGACTGTTGAGACAAGGAAGAAAACAGAATATTGGACTGCAAACATAAAAGATGAACAAATACAACCTGTTTTCTTTTGTTTTCAAACGACAAATAAGTGTTATAATATTTATAAACATTTTTATTGTGCTTTGATTTTATATTTTCATTTTCATTTTAGTTTTAGAGACATTTACATGTATGCATTTGGCAGACACTTCTATCCGACTTACATTGCATTTAAGGTAAATCAGTTCATACTTTGTAATTTTATGTGCTTTTGTCATTTTTATTTGTATTATTTTTTTTATGTTTCTGTCTGCTTATTGTATTATAGTTATTTGCCAAAGAATTATTTCTATTTTTTATATATCTGTTTTGTAATTTATAATATACACACTATCAGTCAAACATTTTTGAACAGTACGTAATGTTTTTAAAGTCATCAAAAAGTAAAATTTTGAAATATTTGTATTATTTAAATGAATAAATAATTTATAATGTTACAAAAGATTTCTATTTCAGATAAATGCTGTTCTTCTGAACTTTCTATTCATCAAAGAACCCTGAAAAAATTCCACTCAGCTGTTTTTAACATAATAATAATAATAATAATAATAATAATAATAATAATAATAATAATAATAATAATAATAATAATAATAATAATAATAAATGTTTCTTTAACAACAAATCAGAATATTAGAATGATTTCTAAAGGATCATGTGACCAGAGTAATGATGCTAAAAATTCATCTTTGAAATCACAGAAATAAATTACATTTTAAAATATATTCAAATAGAAAACAGTTAATATAAATAGTAAAAACATTTCAAAATTTTACCATTTTTGCTGTGCTTTGAATCAAATAAAAGCAGACTTGGTGAGCAAAAGAGACTTCTTTAAAAAAACATTTAAAATCTTACTTTTCAAAAACTTTTGACTGGTAGTGTACAGGTGCATCTCAATAAATTAGAATGTCGTGGAAAATTTCATTTATTTCGGTAATTTAACTCAAATTGTGAAACTTGTGTATTAAATAAATAGACTAAAGTAGTTTAAGTCTTTTAATTGTGATGATTTTGGCTCACATTTAACAAAAACCCACCAATTCAATCTCAGCAAATTAGAATATGGTGACATGCCAATCAGCTAATCAACTCAAAACACCTGCAAAGGTTTCCTAAGTCTTCAAAATGGTCTCTCTGTTTGGTTCAGTAGGCTACACAATCATGGGGAAGACTGCTGATCTGACAGTTGTCCAAAAGACAATCATTGACACCCTTCACAAGCCACAAATATTCATTGCCAAAGAAGCTGTCTGTTCACAAAGTGCTGTATCCAAGCATGTTAACAGTAAGTTGAGTGGAAGGAAAAAGTGTGGAAGAAAAAGATGTACAACCAACCGAGAGAACCGCAGCCTTGAGAGGCTTGTCAATCAAAATCAGTTCAAGAATTTGGGTGAACTTCACAAGGAATGGACTAAGGCTGGGGTCAAGGCATCAAGAGCTACCACACATAGACGTGTCAAGGAATTTGACCACAGACAACGTCAGAGGCGTCTTACCTGGGCTAAGGAGAAGAAGAAATTGACTGTTGCCCAGTGGTCCAAAGTCCTCTTTTCAGATGAGAGCAAGTTTTGTATTTCATTTGGAAACCAAGGTCCTAGAGTCTGGAGGAAGGCTGGAGAAGCTCACAGACCAAGTTGCTTGAAGTCCAGTGTTTCCACAGTCTGTGATGATTTGGGGTGCAATGTCATCTGCTGGTGTTGGTCCACTGTGTTTTTTGAAAAAAGTCACTGCACCCGTTTACCAAGAAATTTTAGAGCACTTCATGCTTCCTTCTGCTGACCAGCTTTTTAAAGATGCTGATTTCATTTTCCAGCAG
>JAHKKF010525030.1:0-12068 GCA_019740295.1 Labeo calbasu | reverse complement strand
GTCCAAAGTCCTCTTTTCAGATGAGAGCAAGTTTTGTATTTCATTTGGAAACCAAGGTCCTAGGGTCTGGAGGAAGGGTGGAGAAGCTCATAGCCCAAGTTGCTTGAAGTCCAGTGTTAAGTTTCCACAGTCTGTGATGATTTTGGGTGCAATGTCATCTGCTGGTGTTGGTCCACTGTGTTTTTTGAAAACCAAAGTGACTGCACTCGTTTACCAAGAAATTTTAGAGCACTTCATGCTTCCTTCTGCTGACCAGCTTTTTAAAGATGCTGATTTCATTTTTTCAGCAGGATCTGGCACCTGCCCACACTGCCAAAAGCACCAAAAGTTGGTTAAATGACCATGGTGTTGGTGAGCCAAAACGTGAGCCAAAATCATCACAATTAAAAGAACCAAAGACTTAAACTACTTCAGTCTGTGTGCATTGAATTTATTTAATACACGAGTTTCACAATATGAGTTGAATTACTGAAATAAACGCTACCCTGGCAGGTGTGCCTTCGTGGGCCCTTTTCTGCCCTGGAATGCTTTTTTTTAAAGTACCAATACTGTGACTGTAAATGATTGGTGTCCCTGCGTCAACAGGGTGCCTCTGTTAGGGTGGAGCAGAGGCTGGGACAGGCTTCCAGTACTGACTTTGCCAGAAATCAAAGAAAGCAAAAACGGCTGAGTTTGGATGAGCACACAGTGTCACTTCTCCAGTCGCTTTGCTCAGGCTTAGCAGCCTCAAGAGCCTTCCAACAGACTGCTCTGGCTGCAGGGAGATTTGAACCCACACCCCCAAAGAGATTGGAGTCTTAATCCAGCACCTTAGACCACTCTGCCACGCTACCTCATCAAGTTGTGAACCACGGCTCATTTTACCAGGTGGAAAGGCTTCACAATACCAACTTTACCAAGTAGCTGCAGTCTAATCCTGTTTGCAGGTTAGAGGGCCTCCCTGCCTTGGTTAAAATTGCAGCTGACAGCAGTGGGATTCAAACCCACGTCCCCGAAGAGACTGGAGCCTAAATCCAGCACCTTAAGCCACTTGGCCACGCTACCCTGGCAAATGTGCCTTAGTCTGCCCTTTTCTGCTCTCTCTCTTCCCTTTTGCTCAGGTACAACAGCCTTCCAAAAAACTGCCCTGGCAGCGATGGAATTCAAACCCACGCCCCCGAAAGGACTGGAGCCTTTATCCAGCGCCTTAGACCGCTCGGCCACGCTATCCTGTACTGCACTGTCCCCCCGACACTGCTTTCTGCTAACTTTTCTTTCTTGTCGTTCTACGCCACAAGCTGATGCCTTGAAATTTGTCGCCGTAAAGGCCTCCTTCATACAAGGGTACACAGTCCTACACCTGGTGGTCCCCTGCCTGTGGAGTGCAGGTCCATCTCTGATCAAGCACACCTGAAATTCTTCACAATACTCACTTTGCCGAGTAGCTGCAGTCTAATCCTGTTTGCGTGAATCAAACCTGCTCCCATGCAGGTTAGAGGGCCTCCCTGCCTTGGTTAAAATCGCAGCTGGCAGCGGTAGGATTCAAGGCCTTTGGGGCTTACTTGAAAATGGCAGCCAGCTGTCTTGCATTTCAATTCAAAATTATCAGGCAACTGTTATTTCACTAAAATCTTTCCATGAGCGACATTGGCTGTCTCCATTCTTGTAGACTACTCATCGCTTTTTGCTATTGTATTTTTCAAATTCGTTGGAACGCTTTTGTAAAGTACCAGTACTGTGACTGTAAATGATGGTGTCCCTGTGTCAACAGGGTGCCTCTGTTAGGGTGGAGCAGAGGCTGGGACAGGCTTCCAGTACTGACTTTGCTAAAGAGCAAATAAAGCGAAAACGGCTGAGTTTGGATAAGCACGCAGCGTCACTTCTCCAGTCACTTTGCTCAGGCATAGCAGCCTCAAAAGCCTTCCAGCCTTCCAAAAGACTACTATGGCAGCGGTGGGATTTGAACCCACGCCTCCAAAGAGACTGGAGCCTTAATCCAGCGCCTTAGACCGCTCGGCCACGCTACCTTGTCAGGTTGTGAGCGATGGCTCACTTCAGCAGGTGGAAAGGCTTCACAATACCAACTTTGCCAAGCAGCTGCAGTCTAATCCTGTTTGCAGGTTAGAGGGCCTCCCTGCCTTGGTTAAAACCACAGCTAGCAGCAGCGGGATTCAAACCCAAGCCCCCGAAGAGACTGGAGCCTAAATCCAGCACCTTAAACCACTCAGCCACGCTATCCTGTCAAACATGCCTTCGTGGGCCCTTTTCTACCCTCTTCCCCCCCAAAAGACAGAGAGAACGGCAGCCACAGGCCTTCTTCGCAAAGCCCACAGAGTGCGTCCGAGTTTTTTGTTCAGGCTCAAGAGTCTTCCAAAAATCTACCCTGGCAGCGGTGGGATTTGAACCCACGCCCCCGAAGAGACTGGAGCCTTAATCCAGCACCTTAGACCGCTCGGCCACACTACCCCATATGAAACCATCTGCCCAATACTGACTTTCCTGAGTAGCTGCAGTCTAATCCTGTTTGTGTGAAACAAACCTGCTTCCATGCGGGTTAGAGGGCCGCCCTGCCTTGGTTAAAACCACAGTAGGCAGCAGTGGGATTCGAACCCATGACCCCCAAATAGACTGGAGCCTAAATCCAGCCCTTATACTACTGTTATACTATTTAGTATAACATATATATATATATATATATATACGGAGAGTTCAGATGCAAAATCAGCTAAAAGTCATCTCGGTCAAAAATGAGATAATGATACTGAGTGAATGCTCCTGACACATATTATTCATCCATCAAATACTTTTACTTCAAACTCGCTAAATTCTGGCCTCAGCCCAGAGGTACCAGTACTTCAGAAGTACCAGAACTTACATAGAAACCTGTACAAAGTAGCCAGGAAGAAATGCTAATTCTAAAGAAATACATCAGATGGATTTAGGGGCTTTTACATCTTAACTCTTCATATATATATATATATATATATATTAGGTCTGGCAAAGGATTAATTGCATACAAAATAAAAGTTTGATGTATAAATACAAGCACATTCATGTATATATTTGAGAAATATTTAGAAATACATGTATTTATTATAATTTTTATAGAATTTATATTATATATAAAAATATTTTGTACATAAATAATGTACAATAATATATGTGCATTTATATATAAATAATACTGACACACAGTACACACACATATATTAGGCAAACTCAAACTATATATATATATATATATATATAGCATTATAAAAGTATTATAAAATATTACATTGTATAATGTATATAATGTATATNCAATAATATATGTGCATTTATATATAAATAATACTGACACACAGTACACACACATATATTAGGCAAACTCAAACTATATATATATATATATATATATATATAGCATTATAAAAGTATTATAAAATATTACATTGTATAATGTATATAATGTATATATATACATATATAATACATTTAAATAAAAATATATAAATACAAGTAATATAAAACTTAATACTATGTAGTAAAATGTATGTATTTAACATATAATGCATATGTAAATGCATATATAATGTATATATAGTATAGTGTTTTAAAATATCACATTTATATCAACATTTCATATATAAGTGTATACAAAGTGTGGAAAAAATATACAGTACAATGAATGTGAAATGAATTATAATAAAATTATAATGTTTTATAATATTAGATTAATTTTAATTTAACATATAAAATATTTACATTTATTGTTTAGGTACATGTTTATATAACAGTTGATATTACTTGAGTAGATCAAAAGTTCACTGAAATTAAAAGGAAAATGATGTTGTACAGAAAAAGGTAAACAGTACACAAAAACTATAAATGAATGTATGGATCAAGAACAAAAGAAACACATTAACACAACAAACATATACTATATTACACTAATATTATTTTATCCTGCTTATTTTTACAATTATTATTCACACCTTTATACCTTATGTTAACTGAGGAATTGTCAAAATGTAATATTTCTATGTTTTAAAAATATTTTGTTACACCAGGTCTATCTATCTATCTATCTATCTATACAAACCTTAGAAACTTGGAAGTCTATTTCTAAACAAACCTTAGAAACTTTGAAAGAAGTAGTGACCAATAACAGCACCAAAAACATACTTCCCCTTACAAGTTCATATAAATTTTGACCTAAAACACTGATGTCGAACAAACATCATGACATCATAAACATGTTATTTGATTTTCAGTGTCTTTATAGGAAAACATGCCACAGTCAATCATTACTGGACACATAACTGGACATCATTTTTTGAGTAACGACAAGATTTAAATCCATCAGATTTGGCTAACTGGAGCCAGTAGAGATTAGCATTGCATCATCGTTACTGGTGGACAGTTGAGGATTAAACAATGATGAAATACCATAAAACTACAGGGAAGAATGCCCTAGCAGATGTTCACTTTAGCTTGTGTACTATACAAAATAACTATGATTAATTTTCATATTAAGAGACATAGTTAGACATTAAAAATTGTAGATATAGATTGACACAAGCATTCCTTCATATCTGGTGTTATGTGTGGTCAAAAGTAACTATGTGCCTATGGATCACTGATCAAAACAAAAACAAGTGTTGACCCATGAAATCAATACTGATTTCTAAAACTTAGAAACTACTTGTAGCCAAGTCACTAGATCAAAAAAGAAAAAGAAAGGGGGGAAAAAATCAATCAATGACAAGCCGCTGTCAGTTTTGGAGCTGTGGAGTGATGGAGAGTTATGACTCAACCCCAATCCTTTTGTTTATTCGTTTCTCTCCACACTTGTCGTGGATGGAGCTAATACTGAGTGTGACTGATTGATCCACCCCTAGATGGACAGTAAAGATTAAGAGGATGACAAATAGGCACTTGCTTACACAGCGCTTGCTGCTAATCCCTTTGTCTTCCTTTAGGGAGCCCACAGTAGCCTCAGAGTCACTCATTGCCCAGCACCAGGAGGAGGTGACAGACCTCACTGCACTTTACAAAAGCAACAGGGAAGAAGTTCTAGAGGACAGAGACACCCAGAGTCAAGAGCAGACCATCAGGATAAAGACTAAAGGGCCTTGAAGAAACATCTAGCATTGGTGCAATTCTCAGAAGTGGACAGATCTCTTGGAAGACCCTCTAGGATTCAAATCAACCTACCTGAGACAGATATTGTCGCTCCGAAAGCCAGATTCTTCTAAGGGGACACTTACACACTACATCGAATGGAGGATCCAATGTCAGAAATGTCCATGTTACCATTTGCATCACCAACAGAGTCGTCCAGGAGCAACTCTACGGATGACAGCCAAGAGGGTGAGTAACTGCTTCTTCGAATTAGCTTGTAGTGCAACAAGTAGTAGACTCTTGCACTCAAAGACCTTTTGAACTTTTGGTGTTCAGTTTGAATATTGACAGAAAGTCCTAAAATGCAATATTCTTAGGCAAGGTTTACCTCAGCAAGTATGGCATGCCGAGTAAATGCTGTCTAGTGATTATCAACTCCTACTGACTGGATTGGGAATAAACGATTGTGACCTGGAATAACTAAAAGTTGTTTCCTATGCTCTCCCAGGTAAAAGCCCTGCTCCTGGTAAGGTCCTGAACTCGGGACTTCTCTGCAAAGTGTGTTCTGACACCAGTAGTGGGAAACACTACGGGATATATGCTTGCAATGGTTGCAGTGGCTTTTTCAAGCGCAGTGTGAGGCGCAGACTCATCTACAGGTGAGAAAACACCTTGCGTATTCTCTTTCAAAGCTAAACCTTAGTACCTTCTTTACCCCCAAAAGGGTGCATTGTAGTAGCTTTTAAAAAGGTGTAGCTTTTCCCCAGTGATAGCCTCTGTGCCTTTGTTCTGCAAGTGTTTAAAGTTGGGAGCAGAGAGGCTTTCTGGTCCTAACCTTTCTGATATTGAAATTTACAGATGTCAAGCTGGTACAGGCATGTGTCCCGTGGATAAAGCCCATCGGAATCAGTGCCAGGCTTGTCGCTTAAAGAAATGCCTTCAAGCTGGCATGAACAAGGATGGTGAGTCAGCTTCTTAAATGCAACCTATTCTTCTTCATTGTCTTCAATTGCTAAATCTTTCCGTTTATCTCCTCTCAGCTGTTCAGAATGAGCGTCAGCCCCGCAGCACCGCTCAAGTCAGGTTAGATGCACTGGATGTGGACAAGGACAAGGAGCACCTCGCCACCACTTTGGAACCCACCTCCTCGTCCACCTGCTCTGTGATCAACCGCCCACTGCTGGGCTCCTCCATCAGCTCCAGCATCAGCTCAACAGATACTAGTCGAAGCTCCAACAGCCCCAAGAACGGACATCGCTTCATGGCCAGCCTGATGACGGCCGAGACCTGCGCCAAGCTGGAACCAGAGGACGGTAAGGAATGAGACCACCTTGATCAACCTAGAAAAGTTTTGAAATCTTGGAGATACAATGGCAGCAAGGTACATCAAATGTTCGCCTAAAACTCACTTATGGAGCCTTGGAAGGCAACCTCGAACCTCTTCGCACTTAGTGCAGAAATTGCACTTTACAACAACAGCCTGTCACTGAGGCGGTACCTTTTCGAAAGGTACACATTTGTACCTTATTTATCCCTAAAGGATGCATATTAATACTTAAATTGTACATTTTAGTACTTAAAAGGTGCAATTTAGTACGTTTTGAAAGCGTACTGTCCTAGTGACAACTTTGTACCTTACTTGCCCACAAAGAGTTTAGCTCCAACCTCAAATACACACACCTGAACCAGCTAATCAAGCTCTAACTAGGCATACTAGAAACTTCCCAGCAAGTGTGTTGAGGCAAGTTGGAGCTGAATTCTGTAGGACACCGGCCCTCCAGGACCGAGTGTCTAAATTATTGTGTACTTTATACACAGAATATAACTGTACCTTTAGGAGTACAACAACTTTCACGGCAAGTAGTCTTAAAGGAACATCTTTGTACATTAAATATCCCTAAAGGGTCACTGTCAGAAAAAAGGGACGGTACCTTTTTCAAAGGTACTAGTATGTGCGCTTTAGGTACAAATATGTACCTTTAAGGTACTAAAATGCACCTTATATGGGCAAAGAAGGTACAAAGGTGTACCTTTTAAAAGGGTACCATCCCAGTTACACCTTTCGTACCTTTTTTTCTGAGAGTGACCCTTTAAGGGTACTTGCCTAGTGAAAGTTGTTGTACTTCTAAAGGTACAGTTCTATTCTAAGAATGTATGAAGTACCTTTCTACACAAAATGATACCTGATAAGTCATTGACTGACTAGATAGCGACGCTGTAGTGCCTTAGGTTTTGGACAGAGTCCATGGCTACTACCGTAGCATAAACCATCAGCAGGGAAGTTTATGCTGGCCTTTTCAACAGGCTAATAACTTGTTATCCATATTTTATAAGTTCAATATTTGTAACTGTGTTTACAGTGGATGAAAACATTGATGTGACCAGTAATGAACCTGAAAGGAGTTCTCCGGAGTACGGCAGTGCTCTCTACCCCTCACGTGGACCAGAGAGTGTATATGAAACCTCAGCCCGCCTACTCTTCATGTCTGTTAAATGGGCCAAGAACCTGCCGGTGTTTTCCCACCTACCATTCAGAGACCAGGTGAGAGTATTTTCTGATTTGTTAATCCAGAAACAGAAAGATTTCAAACCAAAGAAACCATAGTTATGTTGTTTTGTTAGATATACCGTACGGTATAATCAATCGGTACAATAATCACTCTCAAAATAGCAAATATTGTTGATTAATCTACCTAACTTCAACTTACTGATCCAACTCTTTGTGAATTTAGGTGATTCTACTTGAGGAAGCATGGAGCGAGTTGTTTCTTCTGTGTGCAATTCAGTGGTCGCTACCTCTGGACAACTGCCCTCTGCTGTCCCTGCCGGATCTCTCACCCCCAGGACAGGGCAAGGGAAACCCTTTTGCCTCGGACGTGAGGGTCCTGCAAGAAATGTTTAGCCGCTTCAAGCCCCTGCAAGTGGATCCAACTGAGTTTGCATGCTTGAAAGCCATTGTTTTGTTTAAGCCAGGTAGGTTTTTGCCTCTTCTTGCCACAAGGGGGCATAAATAATACATTGCATGAACTGAATTGGTGTTCGGGGTGAGTAATCTTTGCATTCTGTTATAGAAACACGTGGACTTAAAGATCCAGAACAGGTGGAGAACCTCCAAGATCAGTCCCAAGTGCTGCTAGCTCAACATATGCACACTCTTTACCCTAGTCAAGTCGCCAGGTGAGTAAATATACAAGTGTGCACTTGCATAAAACAGTATTTCTGAAAGAGAGGACACGACTAATGCATATTATTCTTATGAATCTCTTTCCTTAGGTTTGGCAGACTATTGCTTCTCCTTCCATCCCTTCACTTTGTGAGCTCAGAAAGAATCGAGCAACTTTTCTTCCAGAGAACCATCGGGAACACACCCATGGAGAAACTCCTGTGTGACATGTTCAAAAACTGAGGGGATTTTTCTGAAAGACTGTTTTAGAGGAGTGAAATCCTCTAGATTTTAGGTGCTTTGCTTTACTGCCATGCTAGTTACGATGCCAATGAATCTGCCTAAAAGCGCAAATGTATGTAAGCCACATTATTCTTCTGCATAGGTTGCTTATTTTGTCTCATTATGTTATTTTTTATGTCTCTTCATTTGTGTTACTGTAGTTTTTATACCTATGATATTGCTATGCATCTCCATTATGTGGAATCTCAGATATTTGGCACAGCCTGTTTATGTATATCATGTTGAGAATGCAAAATGCCTGTCAGTGGCATTATAATGCAAGATTATTTAGAATATGTTTAAGTATCAGTTTGAAATTAAAGAAATTGTAAACAAATACCCCTTTTGAAGGGGGCACTTTTGTAAAAGTTGAAAGATATGCCTCATATTTGTAGGACGTATGAATAAAATATATTATGAATCATTCTGAATTTTATTTTACTTGCAGAAACAATCATTTAATAATAATAACGATAATATTACCTTTCCAAACGTGATGTCACTTCCGTTACTCTAGAGGGCGCCGTTGCATTGGTCCTCAGCACATGACGTCACACTATACGTCGCAAAACGCGGAAGTGCTTCTTGTTTTGACTGTCTCGCCATGGATTTAGTTTAAAAATAGCTTTTTGCACTATAATATACGGTTATAGTCATCAAGAGGGAGCGCGATCTCTTCTGAAACAGCATGACAATGTTCGGGAAGTCTTCGGGTTATGAGTATCAGAGTCTGTCGCAGAGAGATTCAGTGTATAATGACACTCCTGGACTGTTTTCATCTCATGCTGCATTCACTCACAATAATTATGACCAGAGAGGGCATTCGTTTGATTATGTGCCTAAAGTCTCTCAGAACGACTTCACAGGTATTCACTCCACGGTGACACACATTACGGTGCACATGTTAAATATGTAAATATGATTGTGCGTGTGTTTATCAATATTATATTAAATATTATTTTTATAGTATTAAGTATTAGTTATTATTTTCCCATATTGGGAAAATTAATATTCAGTAAATACACTACCAGTCAAAAGTTTTTGAACACCAAGATTTTTTACGTCTCTTCTGTTCACCAAGCCTGCATTTATTTGATTAAAAAAAATGTGAAATATTTTTATTATTTAAAATAACTGTTTTCTATTTGAATATATTTTAATATGTAATTTATTTGTGATTTCAAAGCTGAATTTTTAGCATTATTACTCCAGTCACATGACCCTTCAGAAATCATTCTAATATTCTGATTTGCTTAAACATTTATTATAATTATTATTATTATTTTGAAAACAGCTAAGTAGATGTTTTTTCAGGTCTCTTTAATGAAAGAAAGTTCAGAGAAACAGCATTGATCTGAAATATAAATCTTATATTATAAATGTCTCTATCATCACTTTTGATTAAAAGTGATTTCTATAATACTAATACTCCAAGCTTTTGAATGGTATCGTGTATAATGTTACAAAAGCTTTTTATTTCAGATATCTTTCTATTCATCAAAGAATTTTGAAAATATTTACTCAACTGTTTTAAATATTGATAATAATAATAAATGATTATTGAACAGCAAATTAGCGTATTAGAATGATTTCTAAAGGATTATGTGTCACTGAAGACTGGAGTAATGATGCTGAAAATTTAGTTTTGATCACAGGAATAAATTACATTTTAAAATATATTCAAATAGAAAACAGTTAATTTAAATAGTAAAAATATTTCAAAATTTTACTGTTTTTGCTGTACTTTATATCAAATAAATGCAGGCTTAGTGAGCAGAAGAGAGTTCTTTAAAAAAAACATTAAAACTCTTACTGTTCAAAAACTTGAGTGGTAGTGTATATATAAATACTGTGTGTTTTATATATTATATGATACTTTATATATCACATGATGCTTTTTAATAATTATACTGTTTTCATATCAGATAAATCTCAAGGATTGTTGTCCTGGATTTGCAACTTGATCGTAACGTTCCTGGTTTTCCTAGTTACCTTCATAACTTTTCCCATATCTGGATGGTTTGTTCTAAAGGTCAGTTCGAAGCACATTTTTAGGAGAGTTTCGCCTTTTTAAGTGCTTATTAAATTTAATGCATCTTTTTCAGGTTGTACCAAACTATGAGAGGATCGTTGTTTTTCGTCTGGGCCGGATCCGTCCTCCTAAAGGTCCAGGAGTGGTTCTGGTTCTACCATTGATTGATCAGTGGCAGAAGGTTGACCTGCGAACCAGAGCCTTCAGCGTCCCACCATGCAAGGTACAATAAATGAACTGTGCTTTTTAACTCATGAACTCATCTTTCTGCATACCAAGTATTTTAACATTCCCGCAATTTTCCCTGCCAAAAGGTCACCACCAAAGATGGTGGTCTGGTGTCGGTTGGAGCGGATATACAGTTCCGGATCTGGAGTCCGGTGATGTCCGTAGTGGCGGTGCAGGATCTGAACGCCTCCACCCGTCTCACCGCGCAGAACGCCATGATGCAGGCCCTGAGCAAAAAGACCTTGAGAGAGATACAGACCGAGAGGATTAAACTAGGAGAACATCTTGGGGTGAGAAACAAACTCTTTAAGGATGAATAAATTAAAAGCACATTTTAATTTTTTAATTGGGTGAACAGTCCCTTTATGCTTTGAATTCCTTATGTGCTGCAGATGGACATGAATGAAATGACGAAGCCATGGGGGTTGGAGGTGGACCGTGTAGAGCTGATCCTGGAGGGTGTGCTCCGGGAACCGGACGGAGGTCACTCGGGGCCCGTCATTATGCCCCCGTCTGTCCCTGGGCTGGAAGGACTCACCGGACCCATACAGCAGCTTGCAATGCACTTCCTGAGCCAGGCGGCTGCGCCTCAGTCTACTCAAGGTGATTTTAGACGCCTCCATACTTTCATGAACATATAGACAGTTCTTAAAAGATATGAAGCACTCTGGATAAAAGTGTCTGCCATATGATTAGACCTATGATTATAAATGCTCTCACGATTAGGGGTTCAAGCATGGCGGTGAAACCCTATCGTAATTGTTAGAATGGATCAGCAATCTCCACGTAAAACTGAACGTTCAGACCAAACCGTAAGTCGTAGAGACTTGAAACTTGGAGGGATGGTAGTACTCACACCGCCGCCAACGTGACCGAGGCTTGCCCCATTCGGCCTGACGGGGGCGCTACAGTGATCAAAAGTATGAAATCGCTCATAACTCCTAAACCTTCAGTTGCAGGCTCGAGTGTCTTATGTCGCTGGGATGTTTGGTTTATGCCGGACAAAACACATTCAGATTCGATCATGAGCCTGGCGAAGATACTCTGGAGAGAGAATATCAATAATTATCAAAAAAGTCTAACTTTTAACTCACCGTCATAAAAGGACTTCAAAACGCTTGAAAGGGGCGGGGCCACTTTTAGTACAATGGCTATAACTCCTGAACAGAATGAGATATCTTCGCCAAACTCAGAACACATATGTAAGAGCTCAATCTGAAAAATCGCAGAGGTTGGCCACTTGGTGGCACTATAAGAGGGAAAAAACATCAAAATGGC
>JAHKKF010525029.1:0-22569 GCA_019740295.1 Labeo calbasu | reverse complement strand
AAAGTTAGAATTGCAAGATGTAAACTTGTAATTGTGAGAAAAACAGCCGCAAATACCTTTTTATTTTTTATTCAGTGGCGGAAATGGGCTTCCATACTATACAACACAGCACTGGCTGTGTACTTTTTTTTTTTTTTTTCAAAATGCATTTCTTTTTAGAATTCTGCATATTTATACTTATACCTATAAATTCATTATATCATACATTTATTTAATACTTTAATGTAGTATCTTAAATATAGATATAATCAGTAAGTCACGGCAACCATAACTTTCACTCACTATATAATAATTTAACTAATTTCAGCTTTATTTTTAAAATATGCATTTATCAACTAGACAAGATTTAAATAAAAAAAAACAATTTGATTATACTTCAAAATTTAGTTAAGTGGGTGGATCAGATTCCAAAATTGTTGTACTTGTAATTAGATTATATTACATATTACTTTTTAAAATGGTCATTCCATTTCAGTCATTCCAGTTACTTTTTTATTCATTACATGATTATACATTATTCACACAATGGCAGTAAATTACTCACAATTTATTTGTTCTCCTTAATTCTTTTATTTCCTTTCTAAAAAATTCCACTGTGTGTCATCATCGTTATGAACTTAGAATATTCTGAATTTGGGGAGAAAATGTACAATTTTAATTAATTTTATTATTTACATTTTACATTTAACATTACATAATTTGTAATTATCATTTCAACTCATAGACTTTCTGCAGTTGGTTCATTTACCCTAGTTTGGGGAAACCCTGGAGTTATGTAATAAATATATTTTATTTCTCTTTGCTTTTTATAACAATAATCCTATTTACATCCGCCTTGCAGAATCTGCAAAATGTATTTCTTTTTTTTTTTTTTTTTTTTACCAAAATAAGAGGGATCAAACAAAATGCATGTTTTTTTTTTATTTAGTACTGACCTGAATACAGTATTTCACATAAAAGATATTTACATATAGTCCATAAAAGAAAATAATAGCTGAATTTATTAAAATGACCCAGTTCAAAAGTTTACATAAGCTTGATTCTGAATACTGTGTTGTTACCTCACAGCTGTTTTTTTTTTTTTTTTATTTCAGTGATAGTTCATGAGTCCCTTGTTTGTCCTGAACAGTTAAACTGCCCGCTGTTCTTCTTAAAAATCCTTAAGGTCCCACAAATTTTTTGGGTTTTCAGCATTTTCGTATATTTGAACACTTTCCAACAATGACTGTACGATTTTGAGATCCATCTTTTCACACTGAGGACAACTGAGGGACTCATATGCAACTATTACACAAGGTTCAAACACTCACTGATGCGTCAGAAGGAAAAAGGAAGCATTTAGAGCTGGGGGGTGAAAACTTTTGACAAGCATGAAGATGTGTACATTTTTCTTATTTTGCCTAAATATCATATTTTTTCATTTAGTACTGCCCTTCAAAAGCTACAGAAAATACTTGCATGTTTCCCAGAAGACAAAATAAGTTACAATTACCCTGATATTCAAATTCAAAAAGTTTTCACCCCCCGGCTTTTAATGCATCATGTTTCCTTCTGAAGCATCAGTGAGTGTTTGAACCTTCTGTAATAGTTGCACACGAGTCCCTCAGTTGTCCTCAGTTGTAAACTTTGACCTCAAATGTATAAGTAAAGTAATCTAAAACAAATCCAAAAGTAGTCCGAAGACATTACCTAAAATTGGTAATTGCACTTTGACTAGATTATGTCACTGACTATAATTTTCAGTAGTAATTTGTAAGTAATCTACGCAGATATTCATTACAATTTCACATTCAAATTCAACAGCAGAGTCAGTGATATCAAGTTCAAATACGGTGATGCCTACAAATATGCAGCAAACCCGCTTTCAAACTGACTTTAACACAAAGGTGTATTAATCACAAGCTACAAACGGTCCAAACACCCTCAAGTGCAAATCAAGAAGTGCTGTTTTTAGAAAACAAGTGCTGTATTTCTCACGCTCATACGGTATCCACTATCCAGCTTTACTGGAGCATGAGGGTTGTGTCCAGTCCTCTGGGAGCTGATGGATGAGATGTGATGGATGAGACCCCTTATGCTCGCAGCTTCCCTGTAGCTACAGCACTGCAACTGCAACACTGCCTCTCACACTTCACTTTCTTTTCTTTGCTGCTTCATCTTTTCCGGCTTCGTTTGAGCAGCACGTACGCTTGCCTAAGAGGCCTCTCGCTGTGACACAAATGAATTTTGCAATTAAAAGGGCATATAGGAAACATTATGATCATTGTAATTCAGCGTCTCGTGTTGTGGGGTGCCGATAAATCTAATCACACCAATTTAAGGTGGAAAGATTAGAGGAATACATTTATTTCAGCTTTTCGTTTTTGTAATTATAACGCATAGAAATGGTTTAATTTCCTGTACGGAAGATGAAAGTGGTTATTTTCTTCATTTCTTTTTCCCTGATAGAAGTGAGTGTGTGCACATGTATCCAAACAGTTCTTATTTGCATGTCTCGGTGCATGATTATGTTACATTTGAAGCAGACTTGAAACGGCATTCGCGATTCATTTTGCTTCTGTAGTGCGAGGTATTTACAAGTAAAACATTATTAAAGGAGAATTGGGAATTGATTGGATCTTGGAACGAGGTCTCTAAGTGACATGCGGCTGGAGGGGAGAGTTTGGATTGGCACTTATATGCAGCACAAACGTCTTTAGTTACAGATGCCGTTGAAAATGTCAGTCATGATTAATTTATTACATGATCTCACATCATGAAAATGATAAAATGGGTATTTGGTTGGTAATTTCTTGTTAAAATAAAATACATTATTTAAAAATTGTTTAATACATTATTAACATTATTTATAAATGTTACATTATGTAAAATGTACAGTGTGTAAGTACCAATTGAGTCATAGTGGTTATAGACTTATTTTAAACATATAATTGAATTAATTTTATTGCAATTTAGTCATATTGAGATTATTTTTCAAAACTCTAGTATGTTTTGTTTTGTTTTTAATTAATTTTAGGTTTATTTTAGTTTTGTAGCAATGTGGGTTTTATGGATTTTCTGCTCATCAAGGGTGCATTTTATTTTATCAGAGGACATCAGAGGAATACATTTAAAATATATTCAAATAATATGAACTATTTCACATTATTATTGTTTTTACTGTATTTTTAGTTAAACTTCTGACTGGTAGTGTGTAACATATGGTCATTTCAGTAACCATTGTGACACAATGGTTGAGTACTACACCACAGGTTTATGAAAATGTAATTCACAGTAAGCCAGCCATTAGTAATGAAGTCACCAGCAGTCACAAGTGAAGTAAAATTACATAAATGTTTAATTCACACTGTGTTTTTGTAAGTAGGTGCATAGAGTCATCAAGGCTGCAGCTGGCGAGGGCTGTGTGAAACCACTGTTAAATAGCTGTTCATATCAAATGGTATTAAACTCAGAGGCAGTGCTTTCAAAGCACTCTGATCCAAGCCAAGAATTCAGTTCTTCACCTTTACCTGTAAAAGCACATTATCACCTCGGCTCACAAATCTCTTACACACTCGACCTGAACCTATGCTGTTAACATAGAAGCTTTCACAACAAAGAAATGGTTGGAATAACAACTGGAAGCATATGAATGTTGCCCTAGATATGGCTGTCTGCTCACTTTAATATATTTACGCCAATAGATGATCACACGGTGCTGCTGATCTCTGCCGCCCTGAGGCATGGCAAGCGTTCCTTTAAATAGATTTTCGTCAGTGCAATGGAACTGTAAATAGACAATATAAAATATATATTTTTCCCACTACTTCGTAACTTTGCCTGCCAAAATGGTGATATGCCAACTACAGACCCCTGGGGCATTCCCCTTATCTCTCCTCATTTCACTGCCAAAGGATTCACCTGTGAAATATGGAGAAAGAAAAGTGCAGTGATCCTAGGCGCTCTTTACGCGTAATGTTATTCCAGTCCTTTCTGCAAGCATTTCCTGCTGAAGGTATAGTTTACTTTGAATAGAAGTATCAGAAGTTTCATGCATTTCTGACACTTCAGCTCTGTGGGTGGTTGTAAAAGGTGACATTCAGGCAATAATATGTTGTTGTGTTTATATTTTTTTTTTTTTTTTTTTTGAGCACACTGTATATTTCGGTTTTTAAACAGATTTAAACTGTTTGCTTTGGTTGCTTAAAATTATTGTGGAAAGCATTACACTCTACTGTTCAAAAGTTTGGGGAAAGTAAGATTTATATATTTAAAAATAAAAATACACACACACACACACACATTTATTTATTTTTGTGCTAAGTATACAACTAATACATTTACATATTTATGTACTTAATAAAAATAGCCTGCAGTTGTACTTTTGGCATACGAAAGATATACTTAAAGGGGTCATCGGATGCCCATTTTCCACAAGTTGATATGATTCTTTAGGGTCTTAATGAAAAGGCTCTAATATAATTTGGTTAAAAATTCTCAATGGTTTCGTAAAACAACACCCTTTTTACCTTGTCAAAATCAGCTCTGCAAAAATCATTCTGTTCTGGTCGAGGTTGCTTTAAATGTTAATGACCTCTGCTCGCCCCCTCCCCTTTCTCCTCTCTGTGGAGTGACGAGCCTGTTTACTTTAGCCACGTTTAGCCGCTAAACTTGCTAACTAGCACGTTATTAGGAAAGGCGATCGCAAAGATTCATTAAAAAAACCCTTATGCTCACTTCTGCTGTAAGTGAAGCTGGATCACGAATGATTTGCGTGAACATAGACACATTCCATTCACAAACAAATGTAATCCAGTGCATTTTTAACGGCTCAGATGTCGGGAGTAAATGACGACCACTATGTTCATTATTACATCCAGCAACACAACACCTCAATCGCTCAGTTGAAGATATTCTTGTCAAACTTACATCCTGCCCATGGAGGTCGGACTGTTACAGCTGATTTAGGGCGGGGTCTGAGGTACAACGCTCATGTCAATCAGCTATCGTGGGAGCGGCCTCTGTTGGTGTGACGCCACACCGACAGGCATCTGAGAACAGCTCGATTTGCAAAAGGGGATATTATTTTTACAGATGAATTAAAAACCACTGCATTGATTTTTATCATTATAGGATAGATGTGTACATACACTGCCAACACACATTAATGTTTAAACAACATGTAAAAGTGAACTTTGCATCCGATGATCCCTTTAAGCATATTTGATTGTACTAAAGTGTAACTATACTTCAGGTACACTTTAAATATCTTGCATTTTAAGACTGATATTATACAGAGATCATAAAATCCTTATTAATGGTGATGTTAAAACACATTTTAGGCATAATTTTATAACATGTGCAGTAAACAAATACTCCAAATAAAGTTTGATTATAATTTTATATCAGAAAGCCCTAAGTAAAATATCAGTAAATATGTTAATGGCGTTGAGGAATGATTTGTATGAAATAAATGTATTATTATTATTTTTTTGAACTAGGGTATACATGTAAAATATGGAGAAAGAATGCAGTGATCCTATATCATTTTTTTTATTTTATATATTAATTGTGTTTATATATTATATATAACGTTTCAAAACAAAAAAAAAAGTTCCACATTTCTACATCTGTTCTGTTACAGCCAACAATTCTCAACCTATAAAGTTAAATATATATATATATATATATATATATATATATATATATATATACTAGAGCTTAAAATTACATTTGAAATATGGTGTGTGAATAAATAGAAATCAAGAGAAATGTCACTTAAAGGAGTAGTTCACAAAAATGTACAGATAATTTACTCACCCCCTTGTCATCCAAGATATTCATGTCTTTCTTTCTTCAGTCGTAAAAGAAATTATGTTTTTTGAGGAAAACATTTCTGGATGGTGCCCCTGAGCTTGAACTTCCAAAATGCAGTTTAAATGGAGCTTCAGAGGGCTCTGAACGACCCCAGCCGTGGAAGAAGGGTCTTATCTAGTTAAACAATCAGTTATTTTCCAAAAAATTTACAATTTATGTACTTTTTTTTTAACTTTACACGCTCGTCTTGTCTAGCTCTACATGAACTCTGTGTATTCCGGTTCATGAGAGTTAGGCTGTGTTGAACTCCCATCTCATTTTCTTCTCCAACTTCAAAATCGTCCTACATTGCTGTTTTACCTTTTTACCTAAGGGTGTTTGACCTCCTTTGCATGTTCACTTTGTAAACACTGGGTCAGTACCTCTGCAGTGATGTACACAGAGTTCACGCAGAGCTAAACAAGATGAGCGTTTGAGGTTAAGAAGTATATAAATTGTAATTTTTAGAAAATAACCAATCGTTTGACTAGATAAGACCCTTAAATGCTGATATTTGAAGAAGCACTGAATTATGTATGCATGTCTATGTGTTTCGTAGTTGTTAAATGTATTCAGACTTCATATATGAACCACACGTTTCTCTTTTCACAGTGGGAGTATGTTAGAAAACATATTTGTACATCTCTGCAGTCTGTCTCGGCCAACAAGCCCTGCTGAGAATATTTTTTTTTCCCCCCCTCAGTGCTTGTTTTATTTTAGTGCTTTCTTTCTTTCTCTGACTGGGATGATATAACAGAACTCACAACTAGCATGAAGCCTATGACAGTTCTAACCGCTGAGTGTGTGTGCGCGAAGCACTCGCTTCTCCATGGCTGGGCGCCACGGCAACTGAGGCCACTCCGTGAGGCTGGTTTAAATGAGAGGGAGAATCTTAGTGTGGCCTTGTTATGGGGCGCCTCCCAGCCAACTGAGCCACAGTCGCTCTGGCTTTTACCGCTGGCCTCCGCTCGTCTTTAATGGCTGTTTAGTGCTTCGTCCCTCGTTGCGCCCTCTTCCTAAGAGGGCCGCTTTCTTTTTTAAATAAAGTCATCTGAGGCCAAAGATCTTGAAGATTTGCTTTAGGAAGAGAAAGATAAACTTGTTATTTTAGCAGGACTTCAGGGTGCTCATAGAATGGAGGTGGAAGAGTTGCCACTTTGTCATAATCACATTAGTCTGCTCTCTTGTCTAGTTTCTAGATATTAATCAAAAAATTGCTTCTCCTTCTATCTATCTCCGATCTACAGTTCAAGTCAAAAGTTTACATGCACCTTGAAGAATCTGCAAAATGTTAGTTGTTTTTACCAAAATGAGAGGGATCATACAAAATGCATGTTTTTTTTTTTATTTAGTATTGAACTGAATAAGATATTTCACATAAAAGACATTTAGTTCACAAGAAAATAATAGTTGAATTTATAAAAATGACCCTGTTCAAAAGTTTACATACACTTGATTCTTAATACTTTGTTACCTGAATGATCCACAGCTGTGTTTTTTTCAGTGATAGTTGTTCGTGAGTCCCTTGTTTGTTCTGAACAGTTAAACTGTCTGCTGTTTTTTTATAAAAAATCCTTCAGGTCCCACAAATTTTGTGGTTTTTCAGCATTTTTGTGTATTTAACCCCTTTCCAACAATGACTGTATGATTATAAGATCCATCTTTTTACAATGAGGACAACTGAGGGACTCATATGCAACTATTACAGAAGGTTCAAACACTCACTGATGCTTTAGAAGGAAACACAATGCATGTGAAAACTTGGAATTTGAAGATCAGGGTAAATGTAACTTATTTTGTCTTCTGGGAAACATGTAAGTATCTTTTGTAGTTTTTGAAGGGCAGTACTAAATGAAAAAAATGCGATATTTAGGCAAAATAAGAAAAATGTACGCATCTTCATTCTGTTCAAAAGTATTCACCCCCTGGCTCTTCCTTCAGAAGCATCAGTGAGTGTTGAACCTTCTGTAGTCCCTCAGTCGTCTTCAGTGTGAAAAAATGGATCTTATAATCATAGTCATTGTTGGAAAATGCTGAATTTGTGGGACCTGAAGGATTTTTCTGAGGAACAGCAGGCAGTTTAACTATTCAGGACAAACAAAGAACAACTATCACTTAATGAACATTTTGCAGAATCTGCAAGGTATATATAAACTTTTGACTTCAACTGTATCTATCTATGAAATCTATGACTTTTTTCAAATAGCTCTGTACCTAGCTGACCTAGCTACCTAGTTATATAATCTAGCTAACTCTGTGATCTGTCATCCCACACAAAGGTGTATAATAATAATATTAAAAATGGTGCATGGAAAACTGTGTCAGAAGTTGTTTGTATTCTGAGCGAGCCTGATTCATGCATTGATAATCATTAGTCTTATTCATGATGGATTATATTATGCACCGCTGTGATTTATATACAACTACATTTCTTAGCAGAATGCTCATTTTAGTGTCACATAAACAGTTTGATTGTCAAATTAGAGTGACATATGAGTTTTACCCATTTGTGATCAGATTTTCAGATGCTCAGTAGCACTGTGGTATCCTGCACTATGAACTAGTGCTACAGCCAATAAAACAGCCACTCAACAATCTCCAGAGAAAAAAATCCCTGTCTGTGTGAATGCACCTTAAGACTAATAGGCCTCCATTTTCTCCGAAAGCACAACTCGCTTCAGGTTGATCTTTTCCCAAACAGTAGGTAAGCCAAGCTCAGCTTGTCCCCCTCTATCAACCCCATGAGTAAGATTTCTGGACCCAAACCCTGTTTAGAGTGAGCATGTAAGCTGATGGGAAAAGACAGGCTTTGCCTGAGGAAAATAGCTTCTCGCTGGCCTTGCACACTCTCTCTCTCTCCTTCTCTGTGTGTTATGGATGGCCCTCACAGGTCTCAGCGTCATGGTGTGCTGGGTGAGAGTGAACGCTGGGGTGAGCCTCACAGTATGGTAGTTTCACACTTACGGGGGTGTGTAGGAGTGTGTGTGAATGTGAGAAAGAAAGGTGGTAGATGTGAAGTGCTGGAACGAGCTTACCTTTGTACACTTGGCAATCTATGCATGCAGGTGCATGCATATATGCAAATGTTAAGTCTCAGAGTATGGCTCCTACTGTATCTTTGGGTGCTCAGAACTGCAGCTGTTCTGTTGTGTAACACTTATGTTCGCTGTATCCGCACCTGAGCTTTTGTTTCATATGCACAATGGAGTCTTCGTTCTGTTTTAAAATTGCAGCTTTTAACTAGGAGATTATAAAATTCGCCCGCCTAAATGCAAAAGTAGTTATCTGTTTGATTAATTACCTCTGCCTTAATTAATGTACTCGGTTCTCCCCTGGTCACATTATGTGAACTCATTGGCCTTTTCTGTAATCAGAAAAAACAGCATTTCAGTAATGGCTTTAATTTAACTAGGATTATTACAATCTCTTACAAAAGGGTTCTGTGGCAGTATCATGGCACAGAATCAGATGGTAATTTGATATATTAGCAATATCATTTTTCAAATATCTGATGGCGGAACAATGAAACTAATCACCATCACGAACACATGCATTGTTCCCAATACTGAATACTGTTATTAAAAACTACTATTATTTTAATTTTATTTATTGAATATTAAAATTTAATAAACAGCTATCATAAAAGTCGCTAGGCAATTTAACAGTACAAAGGCAGCGTTCTGATATACAGCATTAAAGTTACATTAAAAATATAATGTATATCTCGTTTAACCACTATAGACACATTAGATAATAAATTATTTTTATTAACAACCCACATGTTTGCAGACTAAACAAGTACATTTTCACCTAAAAAAATGTTAAAGCTACATTCCGTGACACAAAAACCATATTATTTATAATTATAGTGGATTTGGATGTCAGCCATGACACTCAATGTGGGAAATACTACAAGCAGAGTGATACAAACGGTGAAACAACTGGAGTTTCAATATCACTAGAAATCCCATTCCTCTCAGCCAATCAGATTTGAGGACCAGAAAGAACTGTTGTATAAAATAACTACACAGTTTGATACTATGGTCAAACACCATGGTTCACTACCGTTCAAAAATTTGGGGTTGGTATAAGGGTTGCCAGGTTTTCACAACAAAACCCGCCCAAAGGGTACACTGTAAAAAATGACTGTGATTTAAATGGTAAAAGACAGTAAAAACCTGTTAAAGGAGAAGTCCACTTCCAAAACAACAATTCACAAATAATGTACTCACCCCCTTGTCATCCAAGATGTCTTTCTGTCTTCAGTCGTAAAGAAATTATGGTTTTTGAGGACAGCATTTCAGGATTTTTCTTCATATAATACACTTCAGTTGTGCCCCTGATTTTGAACTTCCAAAATGTAGTTTAAATGCAGCTTCAAAGGGCTCTAAACAATCCCAGCCGAGAAAGAAGGGTCTTAACGATCGGTCATTTTTTTCCAAAAATAAATATTTGTATACTTTTTAAGCACAAAAGCTTGTGTAGCACTGGCTCTCGGATGCGCGTCCACGGGTCGTTCTTGAACGTTTCGTTCATTTTGAATGAATCTTTAATTTGACTTGGGAAGAACGAGTCATCTCGGGAAGTGATTCGTTCAGTCGCGCATGCGCAACATCCTATTAGTTTCTGTACTGGGAGTAGTTCACTTGTTTCGAGTCTTTAGGTTTTTCGAGACGTTCGTTCATCTTATGGGGCTGTCACGTGACGCTGATTTTGCTGAAATGAACGAAATGACTCGAAAAAAAAGAGTTGTTCATTTTGCTGAACGAGACTCAAAGGTCGGAAAAATGATCCGAACTTCCCATCACTACTACGAATCATGTCAAGTAAATTATGTCAAGAGTAAATTATTTGTGAATTGTTGTTCAGGAAGTGGACTTCTCCTTTAAATGGTTAACGGTAAGTTCTCCTACTATATAGAGTAAAAAACTGTATTGGACATTGCATGTCATTTTACAGTAGTATAATATTCTCAGAAGTGAAAAAGAACGTAAAATTTACAGTGAACCATAAATTGACATTCCAAGATTTACGGAAAAAACTTGATTTAATGTATTTAATTGAAATAACTGTTTCTTCTTAGTTTTTTTCTAAATAGTTTTGTACATTATGAGTTGTATGTTACATCTAATGTTGATAAATTAATGTTTATTGCATTATTTCAGTTACCATGATGGTGTTTAGTGTTTGTGTGAATGACACTGTGCACCTTCTATATATGACTTTCTCATTGCCACCTGCTTTGGTGGTTATCAGTGTATTACAAAGGTACAAAACATATTTCAGTACTTTCATAGGTTGGTATATTAACATTATATCAGAAATTACGGTATTTAAATGTAAATTAAAGTTCAACCTTAAATGTTGCTGCCATATTTCTTTACAGTAAACTCCATGCAACCACAGCTGCTGTTTTTTACCGTAATTTTTTTTACAGTGTACTTAAAACTAGTCCAAAACTTGCACAATCACGTTTCAAGGATGTCCCCCGTTAAAAATCTCATTCTGGGGGGTAAAATACACATTTTTTGGCGGGGTTCCCCTGGTAATATTTGCATTCCATGGGCTAAATATCACATTATCGGGGTTTCTTCAACCTTTGGACAACAGTGTTAAAATAGCCCAATTCCACGGAAAAAACACTGACTTGGCAACACTGGTTGATTTTTATATATATACATATATATATATATATATATATATATATATATATATATTTGAAAAAAGTCACTTACAGTGCTGCATTTATTTGATTAAAAAAACACACAGTAAAAACATCAATATAGTGAAGTATTATTACAAATATATATGTATTTTTAATATACAGTATATTAAACTTAAAAATGTGTTTAAAATGTGTTCTTGCCAGGATTTCCCCAATGCACTGTAAAAAACAATTTGTTACTTAAAATAATTTGTTACCCGGCTGCCTTAAAATTTTAAGTTCAGTCCATTTAAAAAGTTTAGTCACCTTGAAATATTAAGTTGTACTAAGTGACAACTTAGATATTTGAGTTGGTTCAACTTAAAATTTTAAGGCAGCTGGGTAACAAGCCAAGCTATTTAGTTTAACAAACCACATTTTTTGTCACTTAGTACAACTCAACATTTCAAGTTGACTAAACTTATTTGAGTTGACTGAACTTAAAACTTTTAAGGCAGCAGGGTAACAAATTATTTTAAGTTGACTCAAATTGTGTGTTTTTTTGTTTGTTTGTTTGTTTGTTTTTTTGTTAATTTTTTTACAGTGTGTATGTTTTTATTGTGAAAACATGTTTTGTAAGGATAAATTATAACAACATTTTTGTTCTGTAGTTCAGAATACTAAAATTTATTAGTGCCTGTCAGGACTTTGCACCAAAAATGCAAAATCTAAATCTTATAAACTGAATCAAAAATGTAATCTATTTTATTATCTAAAATACTTCTAGAGTAAAAATAAACCCAGCTGGCCGGCATTTAGAATATACGTTCGTAAATTAAAAAGGCCTTTAAATCTAGCTTTGAAAAATTGAGTGAAATCAATCAATTCCCTTCAAATTGGCATGCATTATATTATAATTTGCTGGGTGCGTGGCATCATTTGTCTCTATGGAAACCTATAGCTTGGCACATTTGCTTCTACATTAATAAATCATAACATTCATTTGATATAATGAGGGAAAAGATTGAACAGCTGAAGGTGCCAGTGCTATTCGGGCCTTACCATCTTCATTTTGTCAGACAGAGGAATGCATACTCATGAAAATAAACTGTGCCTTCAGAAAAAGAACAAAAAATCATTTTGAAAGTTTATAGCTGTTTTCATGCCTTAGTTTTATGCAGCCGTATTGTTTTGGAGTCTTAAAGCCAGTCACTTGCTTAATGTCAACATCAGGAACCATATTGCATGAGCATTATTTTTGTGGTGGAGAACAACGCGATTTATGAGGGGGATCGTATGATAAAACAGACCTTTATGAAGACAGTTCATTGAAACTCGGTTATGAGAACCCTTGCCACAGTCCCTGACCCCCAACACACACACACACACACACACACACACACACACACAATCCCCCACAGCAAAAAGAAAGAAAAGAACGCTTTGTTCCATTTGAGCAAACGCTGCTGTATAAAGCGCATCTGTCTTCAGAGCGTGTGAAAAGTAAATGTTGCCTCATCAGCTCTGTGTGGTAATCTGGTCTGATCCCTTGATGGAACGCAGATTTTAGATTGCACAAATCTCTCTCACATTTTCGTCCCCCCCTTTTGTCTCCCAGATTACTCATCTGCTTTTTTTATAATTTCTTCTTTTTTGTATTTCATTTTCAAGGAGTATTCCGGGATTTATGTAAGTTAAGCTTCGCCGACAGCATCTGCGTCATGCTATCCGTTACTTCTGAAAATATTCAGACTCGTACATCAGTTTGGGATGGGCTGACGCAAATAAGTATTTCTAACATTTGATGACATTTCTGCTTTATGTCTGAGCGTCTCAACATGAGCACAAAAAAGTGTGAGGTGCAGTAGAGGAGCTGCATGGATGACTGAATGTTAGTGTTAAAGCAGGGCCCTGAGCGAGACAGAGGGTCAGAGGCTGTTAAACAGGCTGGATCTCACTAACGTTTGAGACCCTTAGTGCTCTTCGTTGAACTTTACAGTCTCTGTGGCGAATAGTTTACGTGTCATGATTTAAGGGTGAGAAATCGTGATCATTGTCACTGTGCTCTTCTTCACTGTGTCAGTCTCACATATGCAGCCAATCAGAGGCCAGAAAGAAATATGTAGGCTAGTGTGTGTGGTAGAGTGTAAAATATTATGATGGACATTGAATGTGTGCTCGGTGTGTGGTCGATCAGCTGGAATTGCTGCAGTCTCTTTCAAAAAGCTGTATGATACCATGGTTCAGTGATATATCAGATAACACCAGGTAATATCACACCATGTTATAGACATCACAATTTTTATATACTATGTTATTTAAATGTTACCATGGGTACTTCAAATATTGAAAAAAACATCATTACTGGGTTTTCTCTGTTTTATATGTGCTGTATATCCTAATAATTTTGTTTTGTTTGCTGTTTCATGTTTTGATTTGTTTTTTGTTTTGATTTGTTTTTGTGCTTTGCTTTTCTGTTGTGTTTTGTTTTCTGTTTCAGATCAAAGAATCACAAATTATATCTTTTAAATATCTTTCTTTTGTTATCTTTTCTTTTTCTTTTCTTTTTTCACAGAATTACAAATGATATCTCTTTAATATCTTTATTTGTTTTAGATCAAAGAAATTATATATAAGATATATATATTTTTAGATATAGATAGATAATAGATATTTATTTTTGTTTTGTTTATCATTTTTTGAGGTTCTTATTTTTTGTTTTGTGTTTTCATTTGTTTTTTGTTCTTTGCTTTTCTGTTCTGTTTTATTTTCTTTTTCAGATAAAAGAATCACAAATGATGTCTCTCTTTCATTATCTTTCGTTTCTTCTTTTCCCCTTCAGATCGAATAATTATACATAAGGTCTCTTTAGTTTTGTTTTGTTTTTTAATATGTTTTTAAAGGTCTTTTTAGTTTTAGTTTAGTTTTGTTTTGTTTGTTGGTTTAATGTTTTGATTTGATTTTGTTTTGTGTTTTAATTTGTTTTGTTCTTTGCTTTTCTGTTCTGTGTTTTTTTGTTTTCTTTTGTTTGTTGGTTTTATGTTTTCATTTGATTTTGTTTTGTGTTTTAATTTGTTTTTTTGTTTAGTGCTTTTCTAGTTAGTTTTGTTTTCTGTTTTAGATCAAAGAATCACAAATGATATGTCTTTAATATCTTTCTTTTATTTTTTTCTTTCCTTTTCTTGTATTTTACTTTTTATTTTATTTCATTTCCTTTCATTCCATTCCATTTTATTATTTTATTTTATTTTATTTGCTTTCCTTCAGATCAAAGAGATTTTTATTTTTGTTTTGTTTTGTTCTTCCAAATCATTTTTTAAGGTCTTTTTAATTTTTTGTTTTATTTGTTGATTTTTTGTTTTGTTTTGTATTTATTTATTTATTTATTTATTTTTTCTGTTCTATGTTTTGTTTTGTTTCCTGTTTCAGATCAAAGAATAAAAAATGATGTCTCTTTAATGTCTTTATTTTATTTTATTTTATTTTTTTCTTCTTTTCTTTTCTTGGTTTTCCTTCATATCTAAGAATTATACATAAGATCTTTTTATTTTTATTTATTTATTTTTTAATCATTTTAAGGTCTTATTAGTTTTTGTTTTGTTTTTTTTTTTGTTGGTTTAATGTTTTGATTTGATTTTGTTTCGTGTTTTCGTTTGGTTTTTTTTTGTTTTTTGCTTTTTTTTATGTTTCAGTTCAAAGAATCTTTCTTTTGTTTTATTTTCTGTTCTATTCTTTTTTTCTTTGTCTCAGGTCAAAGAATTCTACATAAGATCTCTTTATTTGTTTTTTTTTTTAATACTTTGTGAGGTCTTTTTATTTATTTATTTTTGTTTTGTTTTGTTTCAGATGAAAAAAAAAACTCTTTAATATCTGTTATTTCTTTTAGACAATAACACAATCATATGAAGAGCAAACTTTGTGCTGTATTTTTCCTGAGAAAAATACATTTATATTTACATTTTGACAGTTGTCTACGAATTTTAGGAGAAATATAGTTAATATATTAACATCAACATCAGGTTTACTGAGCCATAAAACAGCAAACTCTGAGCAATAAAATCTTGCTGTAAGCATACACAAAGTCCACATGAGTTCAAATAACAGTGGTGCAGAGTCATCACTGCATCATTGCTGTGGGCTGATTAGACCAGAGCTACCAAAAAAACACATACATAAGCAGGGACAGCAGCAGCGGCGAGAATGTTTGTGTATATATGTATGTGGGTGTGCATGCATTTGTGCGCATTGCCAATGCGTTTGTGCATCCATACGTGAAAGCTAAAGAGAGGAGGGACAAAATGAGGAGACAGGAACTGATGCACAACGGTTTAAGCAGTGCCAGGGGAAGAAGATTAAGACAGAGGTGACCATGAGGACAGCTCAGTATATTAAACAGAAGAACGGGCATGCGGGGGTGAGCCAAAGATCAAAGAGGGTAGTAGTCTTTGAGTCTGCTCAATTATGTAGTTGTTTTGTTTCCATGTATAATGTTTCTTTCTTTGTGGGATATTTTCCCAAACTAACAAAACAAAGCATGATTTAAATGAAGAAACCATGACCTAAAGTGACACCTTGGCTCTGAAAATAGTTCAAGAAAATAATGAATTGCCTATTTAGCATTTTAACACAACATAGGCGTGCTAAATGTAAACAGCACAATTATCCTACCTTCTAAGATACTCAGCTTTGACCAAATTAGAGAATAATTATAAATATTTTCAGTTTAAAGTGTAAATCTCATCAAGTTACATGTTTTCCAAAATAATAACTCAAGGCAGTAACAATTTAAACAATATGTTTTATTTGTGAACTTATGTTCAGATATTCTTTTAACTATTTTTGAATGTTTCAGATCATCAGTCATCACAGCTCGGTAAATATTGGTCACAGACAGAGATTTACTTTAAATTAAAGCTGATTACTCACTAAGATCATGTTTTACTGCCATTTTAGGTCTTATTTTGATGTAACAAAGTGGTTATATCTAAGTGTGTGAGTTGTTTACATCCTTTTTTTAAATTAGTCTTCCCGTTATCGGCATTATATAATTCATTCAGGCTGATTTATGAATGCACAATGTGCACAAACGAATGAGGGATTTATCTTTATTGTTTTGTTTTCTGTTTCAGATCAAAGAATTACAAATGATGTCTCTTTAATATCATTCTTTAATTTTATTTAATTTTTTTAAATAAAAAACTTTTTTTTGTTTTCCTTCAGATCAAAGAATTATACATAAGATATCAATTATTATTATTATTATTTTTAAATAATTTTAAGGTATTTTTAGTTTTAGTTTTTTTATGTTTTGATTTGATTGTTTTATTACATACTTTTTTAAATTAGTCTTTCCATTATCGGCATTATATCGTTCATTCAGACTGATTCACGAATGCAGAATGTGCACAAACACAAGAGGCGGGATTTATCTTTATTGTTTTGTTTTCTGTTTCATTTTAATTTAATTTAATTTTTTCTTCTGTTCCTTTCTTTTCTTTTCTTTTGTTTTTGTTTTCCTTCAGATCAAAGAATTATACATCTCTGATTTTTTTTTAAGGTCTTTTAGTTTTAGTTTTTTTTATGTTTTGATTTGATTTTGTTTTGTTGTTGTTGTTTTTTTTTGTTCGTTGCTTTTTGTTTTGTGTTGGTCTTATGTTTTGATTTAATTTTGTTTTGTGTTTTCATTTGTTTTTAGTTCTTTGTTTTTCTGTTCTGTGTTTGTTTTGTTTTCTCTTTCAGATCAAAGAACTTATGTTTAGCTATTCTTTTTAATAGTTCACTTTTAACTTGAATGTTTCAGATCATCAGTCTTGGTAATTGGTCAGCTTGGTAAATATTGGTCATAGACACAGAGTTTTACTTTAAATTAAAGCTGATTACTCACTAAAATCTAAAATAAGTTGTCTCTTTGTCACTAAAATGAATTGTTTACATACTTTTTTAAATTAGTCTTCCCATTATCGGCATTATATTGTTCATTCAGACTGATTTACGAATGCAGAATGTGCACAAATGCCGGGATTTATCTCATGAACCAGTCACAGCCAAACATAACTACTCATAACCAGTCATATTGCAATGGAGGCAATGCCTCCGCTCACGTGACTTTTCTGAATTCATTCTCATTTACCCCCCACCAAACTCACAGCACGCTTTAGGGGGTCTGTAAAACTCAATAGGCTCGGGGGAGGTAAGAGAGACAGAGACTCCCGTTGTTGGACAGTGTTTCCTTATAAAAACAAGTAATTTATACACTTTCAATGTTATATTTTGTAACACTGGCATTGTTTTATTGTTGTACTATTTTTTTCTAATTCAGTATTTTGAGGAGGCACTGCCTCGCTTGCCTCATGATATATATATATATATATATTTTTTTTTTTTGAATAGCACTATTGAGCTTGGGTGATAATGTAGCTATTGTGAGTTTGAATTCGGCTTGCAACACACACCCCTCTTCATTACTACATTAGCTGTCTCTATCTTCATTATACCTATAGATAAAAGCAGCAAAAGGCCAAAATGTTTTCTCTAACTGAGTTCCCTCTTTTGGCACAGAGTGGAGAAACATATATTGAAGATTTTCTGAAATCCATCTGTGAGACGCTACATATCGTGCTTATAGAAATTCATGGTTTTGCACTCTACATTTATGGCATGGTGCTCAAAATGAAAAATCTGGAATAGTCATTGAGGTGCTGACCTTGTTAAGAAGGTCCAGGACGTTTTGAACTGATGGAAGTGTGCTGTACTAGAGCCCTCTGTAGCAACAGACCTCCTGCTGGACAATTAGATTTACTGCACCACACTAAATACAGGAAAGAGGACCAGATGTCCAGTTTCTCCCAGGACAGTCCTGTGCATTAGATGCTTTTCACGTGTCCCAGCTCATTTGAAATACGGGACAGTATCCGGAAAAACGGGACATCTGGTTTGTCCTAGAAGAACAAACAACGACTCCCCAATGTAACACATATTACTTCAACTAGAGTGGCCTACTCATAGATCTGTCTTAACAAGAAATGATTAAGTGGAGTCCCTCATAAAGCTGGTCCACAAAGAGCCTGTAATGCTCCAGGCATTGGAAACGGTGAAAAATAGATGCAAATAGCCTTTCCCAGCACCTCTACAAGGAAAGAAAGGCTTGATTGAGGAACCAGCAAAGACTAGTGAAAGTTTCATAGAGCATCTGTGCTGTAAGAAGTGATTTATTTAAGAGGAAAAGCATGTATGAACGAGAAACACACGAAAAAATGTGGGAGCAATGGAAGGAAGAAAGAGACAGGGCAAGGGTGGGTGGTGAAAGATAGTGGTCTGAATATAATAACTATTGATGTGTGGTAAGAAGTGGAATGGAAAGAGAGACAGAGGGTGAGAGATATGCCTGCTCTCTCAGTCAAGATGTGCCGTTTTGTTGCATTTGTCATGAGGAGTTAATGAGAAAAGGCTCTAGTGTTGGTGCTGTATAAACACACACCTCAGCTGCTTTGACATCCTGACAGAAAGGTGTGAATAGTTTGGCAGGCGATATATGAATGTATTTTCACATGGAAATGCACATTTGCAACAAATGTACAGTTTTACAGCTAAAATTTTTATGCTGTTAAACCAACTGTAATGGGCAGGTGAGGTGGGTCAATGATGGAATTAAAAATAAACAAATTAATTAATTAATTAAAAATGCAGTTCATACATACAAAGATTTGAATATACCTTCTATGATGGTAATCATTTCTGAATTAATTAATTCAAATTAATTTGCATGTTTCGTGACATTTTAAAAAGTGACACGTCTGGTGAGTGGCGCTAAAGTGTCTCCTGCACTAATTCTGACCAACAGTAGCTGCGTTTCCATTGCCCTTCAAATTGCGCGAACTGAAATTGCGAATTGAAAATGCGCTTAATGGAAACGTGTCAATTTTGCACAAACTCTTTTATTCTCCTTTTTATTATGTTTTTGTAATGAAATGATACTCTAAATAATGAACTAATACTGTCATCGGGTGGCGGTAAATGTCTTTGAGTCATTCACTCATTTGATTTGATTCGTTCAAATGGCTGATTCATTCAGGAGTTAAGTAGATGGCTCTCTTTATGAATGGGCTTTTGAATCATTGGTTCAACGATTCGTTTAAAACGCTGATTGATTCAGATGTGCAACAATTCTGCTATGCAAAATTGAGCAATAACACATAATATAGTGTTTAAAATATAACACAATATTAGCTTCTCATTTACTATCGGGACAAAATCAGCACTCGTGTCATATTGCTCTTGCTGCCCGACAAAACACTTACAGGGGCATTTCTTGCAACACAATCTTGAATTTTAGGGCATAACTGCATTTGTCAGCAGTCAACTATATGAAATATAAGATGACGTACAGGTCTAAAGACGGGCGAGTGCATTAACTGCGTTAAAATATTTTAATTGCATTATTGCATTTTCATAACTAATTAAGTTAACGCGTTAAACTGACAGCCCTAGTAAAAATATATTCGTTTACATATTGCGTATTATGATAAAAGTGTTTTGGGGTCATATACAACCTCACAAAAATGTCTTTGTTAATCACTAATCTTGACCATGTAATCATAATTTGTATGCAAAGGAATTAAAGCTGTTGGTGTTTTACTGCCATTTACCTGTGTATATAGGTACATTGTTAAAGTATTGCAAAAATGTAAGTAGATGCATGGTTTTACAATGAATCTCTGTTGGTTTTACGATTCTTCTTAGGAAAATAAATGTTATCTACTTCCCTGCTTATTAATATTTGCATTGCAAAGCTGCAAAATGTCCTAGGATGCGATTTCCCCCAAAACATAGTGATAATAATGAATTAGTAATTCAGGGGTTTTGTTTAAATATTTTAAAATATTTTAAATTAATGATATTGTAAGGAAATATATTACAATTTTTCCCTTTTTTTTGGAAATAGTATAAAGATTTTTAAACAAAGTGTACTTGACTTGTGCATTTTAGTAGATTAAAAGATTTTTACTTTTCTTTTCTTTATTATGAACACTATTATTTGCAATTGACCCAGATAAGCTTTTGTTTCACATAGTGGTCAATAAAAGTTTCTCAGAAGTTAAAAGCTTTTCTTTCACTCTTTGTCTTCCTCTGTCCTCTGTTGCTTTTTCATCTGTCCTGTTACACTGTTGACTCTCTTATTGTCTTTGACACTGATTCAATTTTAAAAGAAATGGGAAGAGTGAATGGAAAGAAGAGAGATAGTGGTATTTTGCAGCATTTGTCATGAGGAGTTAATTAGAAAAGGCTCTTGTGCTAGTTTTTGTCACCACACCATAGAGACTTGATCCACTTGAAAGGCTGTGTGAGTGTTTTTCTGTGTAGTCCTTGCCGGAATTACATTTTCAAATTTCACGTTACACTTTTTTTCCCCCACTCCTTACACCTTTATTTTCATCTTTCTCTCTGTTTCAGGCACTCTTTAAAAGTATGCGTTCCAAACCCCTGTGGCAAACATTGCTGCAAATTGCCACGTTCACATGCAAATTAGATTTGTGGCAAACAGTTTGCCTCCAATTTATTTCAAATTAACAATTGGTTTACCTTAAATAAACATTTTCAAGGTGACTCGCTCACAGTCCTTTAAGTGTCTGTTGTAATTATGAGAGATAAGGTTTTGTTTCATCGAGTGGTCAGTACAGGGCGGTCAAAAGCCTCACTTTCGGCCGCTCTCGCTTGGTTCTTTGTTGCTTTCTCATCTGTCCTGTTAAACTGTTGGTTCTCTTATTGTTTTTGACACTGATTCAGTGTTGAAAAGAAACGGATATTTGGTTGATCTTCAGAAGCACTTGCCCTGACATTTATCCTCCCATCAAATTAATTTATTGCGTCAGTCTCTCCGTTTTGAAAGTGAGGCCGGAGAAAGAGAGAGATGAGGGCTGAAAGGGGAAATGCTTGTGAAAATGTTTGCAAATGTAGATGAAAAATTTCTTAGAACTCACGTAAAACTCAGATGTGATTAATACTTAATCCCAGTGTGCGTAGTCTTGTGGCTTCCACTGCCGTCAGATCCGTCCCAGCATGCCATGCGTCCAGACAGGCTGATTCAACGACAGATCTGTCCTTCTCATGCAATGAGACTGTGACACTGGAGCTGCGTCCAAGATCATGTTCTTCCACACTAAAAGTGAGTAGTTTAGAGAAGATTAGGAAAGTACTCATGAGTGTGTGGTAAGGCAATATACCATTATTGATGTAAAAGCAAGTTAATAAAATTAATACACAGACGCCATGTTTTATAACATTTTAGTAATAGGGTGACCAAACATCCTATGGAAACCATTAAAATAAAAGAATAAAAAAGGTATATCTGAATTTATATTTCAAAATTCTGACTTTATTCTCGCAATTTCAAGATTATATCTCACAATTCTGTTAAGAAAAATCAACTCGTCATTCTCTCTATTTAGTTTATATCCCACACTTCTGACTTTTTACCCCTCAGAATGGACATACTCGCTGTTGTTGAGTTAAATCGAGTTATAAAAGTTGAAATACAAGATATTAACTTGAATTTGTGAAAAAAAAGATAAAATAGGTTAATGTAAAATGTTACAGGTTTAAAGGGTTACTCCATCCCAAAATAAAAAGTTTGTCATTAATCACTTACCCCCATGTTCTAAAGATTTGTTCGTCTTTGAAACACAATTTAAGATATTTTGGATGAAAAATATCTGTCCCATTGACTGCCAGGTAAATACCACTGTCAAGACCCAGAAAAGTATGAAAGACGTTGTCAAAATAGTTCATCTGCCATCAGTGGTTCAACCATAATTTTACGAATCTACGAGAATACTTTTTGTACGCAAAGAAAACAAAAATAACGGCTGCGTCCGAAAGCTCTGAAATACTGCTTTCGGAGGCAGCATTCTAAGGCATGAAGATATCACGGACGTCCGAATCCAAATTCTGCTTCACTTCCTGTCTCCAGAGGCACCTTCTTCTGATCGAATTTTGAAGGCAGCATCGATGATATCCCACAAACCTGGGCGTTCCATTCCATGACGGTTGAGCTAAAAAATAAAGATGGCATCTGATAGTTGCTTTTGGTGGAC